>JAECUM010038241.1:0-25455 GCA_016617855.1 Megalonaias nervosa
TTTTTTAACAATTTTTGTTACCAAAAGTTGGTTGAGGGTGATAGAGTTATTTGCTTTTGTGGGTATATTGGGGATTATTCCGGTTTTGGAGCTTAATAAGGAGATAGGAGGTAGGTAGTCAGTGGTTATTCGTGTGGTAATATTAGATGTTATTGTTTCAGGAGTGTAGCCAGACTGACTGAATGACTGACTGAATGGATTATAGTCGCATATGCACAATGTGCTTCGCGACTGGTTATAGCCCGAGGCTGGGCCCTCGGAGGTGTGGGTATGGTGCCACCACTGCCTGTCAGAGCCCTAGGCTGGGCCCTTCGAGGTGTGAGTATTGTGCCCTCACGTCCTCCTAGGGGTTATGAGTATGGTGCCATCATAACCCCCTAGTTTGTTTTCAGTTCGTATACCCAGCAAGCCGACACGTCCGTAACGAGGCAAAGGCGGAAAGAGACCCGGAAAGGAGGCAGCGCCGAAACGACCCGAAAGCCCCAGGGACAGCCACACAGGGAACACCAAGACCCGCAACCAAGCGCCCCGACCTAACGGCGAGGTCGGGTTTAATGTCACATCTAGTCCAGTTATTCTAATGGACTTCCTTATACCAATGTTGTGTGAGCCACTCATTCAATTGGTAAAGCAATTGTTGAGTTTTAATTTTGGTGGATTGGGTATTATTGTTGAATTTGAATTTTGCGTACGTAGTGTACTTATCCGTTTTCCGAAAGTTTGTACCAATCTGGGGAAGGTTTGCCCTTCCATTTTTATTATCTTAATTTGGTGATTATGCAGGTTTTGTTTTTGACGACGAGGCGGGATCGTAAGGATCACGTTTTGTTTTGGTAGCGGGCCTTCATGAACCAAATTGAAGACCCTTGGTTTTTTCCTAACTTTATTTGAAATCCATATGAGCTGGGTACTGCAATATCTCCTTCTTGCGAGGAGTAATTGCAACTCGATATGGATGCGCTGTTTGTCCGATAGGGTTTTTGTAGCCAGACTGACTAGCGTTCCGCGTTTTATACGTCAAGCACGGACGTGAACGAAAACATCCCTTACTCACTTCACATATGATATACTATCCTCACCAACGGACGAGAAAGCATAAACTCACACCTATTTACTATCCTCACCAACGGACGAGAAAGCATAAAACACACACCTATTTACTATCCTCACCAACGGACGAGAAAGCATAAAACACACACCTATATACTATCCTCACCAACGGACGAGAATGCATAAAACACACACCTATTTACTATCCTCTCCAACAAACGAGAATGCATAAAACACACACCTATTTACTATCCTCACCAACGAACTAGGAAGCATAAAACACACACCTATTTACTATCCTCACCAACGAACTAGGAAGCATAAAACACACACCTATTTACTATCCTCACCAACGAACTAGGAAGCATAAAACATACACCTATTTACTATCCTCACCAACGGACGAGAATGCATAAAACATACACCTATTTACTATCCTCACCAACGGACGAGAATGCATAAAACATACACCTATTTACTATCCACACCAACGGACGAGAAAGCATAAAACACACACACACATACTATCCTCACAAATGAACGCGAATGCATAAAACACACACACACACATATACTATCCACACCAACGAACGAGAATGCAAACACACACACACACACACACACACACACACACACAAACACACACACACACACACACACACACACACACACACAACAGTAAAGGAGTGAGTGTTTATAGTCACACTACTCTACATTCACACCAATTGGCAACTTGAATAGTGTCTCTTTTCTAGAGAACTGGTTAGCCCTGAGAAGGGCTGCTTTTTCGTTGAACTCCAGTTGCACCTGGCTAATGGTGACACCTTCCTGGCCTGGCACCACACACACAACGTCGGCTCCAGTCATTCTCCCAACTGACACGTGTGGTTGGGAGCGCAGAGGGAGGTTCACTTGCTTCACTCTCCCAGTCTTCCGTCTCTGGGATAGTGAAGGCTTCCCTCCTTCTCCTATACCACAAGCGTGGATGAATAAATTGTGCTGCTGGTAGTGGTTGTGGTTGTGGCTGTGGTTGTGGCTGTGGTTGACATGGTCGTACTGGTTGTTGTGTCCTCACCTCAGGTTTGACCTCACACTGAGGTCTCATGAAGAGGTGAGGCAGCATTCCTCTTTTGTTTTCTTTCTCCTCTTCTTTCTTCTTTTTTCATCCTCTTCCTCAAGTCTGGCACTTTCTGCAACGGTCTCCATGGCCAGCTCATCCAGGAGTCGCCTGGCATACTCCAGGTGCATTTGGAGTTCAAGCAATTTAGCAATTCTGCTATTCATTTTTAATGTTGACGAGTCAACGATGGGTAGCCAGACTGACGAGTACTCTGCTTTATATTCCCGGAGCACGGACGTGAAGGAAAACATTCCCTGGCACCAAAACTTACCATCACATCAAACGCGTGGACCTAAAAGAAACACTCACGTTAACTTTTTTACTTACAAACACAGACATGCACGTTTCGACAAGACATAGAAACTAAGTGCTTATAGACACACTTCTATTTTTTTAAAACATACAAACACACAAATTTATTTGGCAAATTGAATTAGTATGTCTTTTCGAGAGTATTTGGGTAGCCCTGAAAAGGGCTGTTGTTTTTGTTAACGGGGAGTGATGGTAATCTTTTTTTACTGTCTAAGATTGCGTCCACGTCTGGCAGCAGGCTTTCCTATACGATACGGCCTGCTTCTGCGGAAAGAGAAGGAGAACTCTTTGGTGTCCACACGGCAGTCGACAAAACCTCTGTCTGGTTCTTGCTGCTGCTGCTGCTGTTGTTGTTGCTGTTCTCTCTGCTTCTGAAGGCTGTACTTCTCTGTCCATTCTTCTTGTTCTTTCTTGATTTCCTCTCTAAAGACCTCTTCTATCAGGTCTTGGGCTATGGATAACATCCTGACATTCTCTATCTCTTCAGCCTTCGGTATCAGGTTTAGCCTGACACGATGTAAATTGACGTAAGCTTCGTTCAGCTTGACTAGTCTGGAAGGCATGTTCATAGGTAGACGAGTCAACCATGGATGACCAGACTGGAGACCAACCCGCTTTATATGGTTCAAACGCGGACGCGATAGAAAACATCCCTACTCGGTTTTAGTGTCGGAACGCTATGATAGCGAATGTCATGGTGAGGGATAGAGAGAAAGTCAAAGAGCATATATTCACAGTGCTTTTTGAAAACAAACAACAGACACGTTTTTTTATTCAACCAACAACTAACCATTAACAAGTAACAATAACATAAAACAAATTATTTTTGACAAGGTTGACAACGTTGTGAAATCATGTGAGATTTCCATTGATGAAAGTCATGAGGCCATTGATGTACACTACGTTTCCTAGCTAAAGACAAAAGATAGCCATAATGGTCACAAAACCATCGATCTACTTTTTCATCGTTTCTAGAAGAGTGACGATCAAAATAAGTCACTAAATGTTCTAAAGGATATCCAAAACTGCGTTGTTGAAGAAAATACACACAATATTGTCCACACTCCATGGAATCTGTGCCTTGTAATTTCACGTTATTGAATCGTGTCGTCTGGGCATTTCTTCTCATAAAGTCAATGATATTGTCTTCCAAAGGGGGTAATCCATACGAATCAAAATACTCCACACAATTCTATTGAGAGAAGTAGACGGCAACCCAATGAGTTCCTGGAAGGTGATTTTCGCCCGTGTTGATGACATAAGCTTGATGGTCTTGAGGTTTGCGATGAGGTAGTTCATCTTTAGCGCACACGACAGGATTCCAAGAAGCAGTATACGAACTATTGTTCAAAAGGTAATAAAGTTCCCAGTTATCCATTTTTTTGCTGTGGTTTTTTTTTTCACAGGTAATGATAAGTCATCAATTCAATTCTGACTTTTTGTTTGAAAGAGATATTCGATGCGATAGATCTCTAGAGTAGACAATGGTGGGCAGGAATGATCACGCAAGCCTTTATACCACTCATGCAACACTGCTTCTTCTGAGATGAGACTCCTAGCGGCGTCCAGATACTCGTCCAATTTTTCTTCTTGACTCAACATTAGACATTTATCGTGTTGAATTTGACTGGGATGATCGTTTTGACATCCATAACAATATTTCTTGGTCAGTTCCGTAATTGTATCCGCCAGGTGTTTGGCAAAACAGGACACTAAATGTTGTTCTTGTTCTGGCCATCTGGACTTGACTACTACCTCGTCCTCTTTGTCTTGGTCTTAATGTTCTGTTTTCACGCTATCCTCCCATTCCATCTCCAAAGATTCTCTACTGAGGAATAGGAGTCTTCCATTGGTTCTAATAGTCTAGAATGACTTCTCTCGAACTGTTGATTTCTGTGGTATTATCGAATTCGGCATACAAGATGACGTTGACCGTCTCGGTGAGAGCTTCTGAAAACTGAAGTTCCACACGCAATTGACCGGATTTTATAGGGTGGAAATGTCCCTCGACACTGCCTTGGTCTGGAGTGAAATCAAAGGCCCACAAAGTGTAACCTCCTACATAATCTTCGTACAAAATACCGTGACTGGTGTTGGTTCCTAGTTGTCCGGTAGCTTCGTACAGGGACAAGTACGATCTCAAGTAATTCTTCTGGGCAAAGTTAGGTTCGAAGGGTCTGGTACACAAAGTCT
Organism: Megalonaias nervosa; assembly: GCA_016617855.1. Lineage (NCBI taxonomy): Eukaryota > Metazoa > Mollusca > Bivalvia > Unionida > Unionidae > Megalonaias > Megalonaias nervosa. The sequence goes on from JAECUM010038241.1 coordinate 4,676, forward strand.
TGCCATCGCGATTGACTTCGATCTTGGACACTCTGTAGTGCTTAAACTGGAAAGGATTTTGATCGTGGGCTCCGTTGAGGGCTGCATTACTGACGATGCCAACGATTAAACGTTTGGGTAACTGTCCTTGGAACAGATGATCTTCGATCTTGGATCGGAGTCCAGCAGCAATGGTGAACGTTTTCACTTCTACTCGTCGTATCGGATACTTGGCGGTCGATCTGCTCAATGTGTGACTGATGTCGTTTCCCGCTTTAGGTAACACTTCTACGCGACGCACGTAAAGTCTGGCTTCTTGGATGATGGTTTTGTACTCGTTGGCATGAGCCATCAAATGGAAAGCGACACTGCTACGATTGAGTCTCAGGCGAATATCCACTCCGTTCGACAAATACTTGTCTTGCAACCACATGTCCAAATACAAACGATCCATCAGTTCTAAATTACGATCTTGCAGAATTTTCCTTCGGCGGTCGTTAAAGCCCACATTGTGAGGATTGTCATCGACTGTCAGGGCTGTGTCGTTAAACGTGTCTTCACCTACGGTGTCAGGTTTCCATACCACACAAGCATCCAGATGAGTGTTCTTGGCCTCTTTTCCGTACGTCAAGAGATTTTCTAGGTACGCTCGGTAACGGTAAGTATCCATATTGCTGCTGACCAGTTTGTTATTAAAGTACAAATACACTTCGCTGAACAAGGAATGCATGATATTGTTGACAGTTGACGGGAGCTACTCTGGCATCGGATCCCGGATTGGTGTTGTCGGTTTTGATCACTTTCAGTTTCAGATACAAGTAACTGCTATTCAGGTCGATGTAATCTTCGGGTTGTCCTTTGATTTCAAACTCGATGGGAGCTGAATCCGTCAAAGAGGAGACGGGATGAAATTCGACCCATTGGGATTCTTGCATTGTCATCATGGTGGGTGGCATGGCAAACAGATCCTGTTCCGACTTGGAACAAGCGCAAGACTCTCGGTGCATCATTTTCTCTGATTTAATAATCAAAAACGTCTAACTCTCGGACAGTTTTTCTTTCTTAGCCTTTCTAGCTCTAGGGGTGTGAAGTCCTCTGAAGACATGATTTCGTCGTCTTTTTCTGCCTTGTCCTTGCTGCGGCGTCAGGGAAGCAGGAATGTCTGACTCGGCATTGCCCAGGGCATATATAGGAGTTTCTCGCCGGCCCAAAATGTCTTTACCCGTTTGAAGCAAGGCATTTTTGCCTGCTCTCAAGAAAGCTTCTTTAGGATTTTGTTTGTCAATGATGACATTTTGGAAAAATTCTTTGCCGTGCGTCAACGCGGCATCTTTCAAGGCGTGCAATCCCCGTGTCACCATCGGTTTCAAAACGGGAGCCACTGTACGAAAGGCTGATTTGAGCATATCTCCTAAACCATGTACACAGGATGCATGACTGACAAAAGGTTAGGGTAATCGTTTTCGAAAATGGAGTTTCACTGTAACTTTCCCTTTGGTGAATGAAATACTTTGTCCCAGATCTCCTTTTATAGTAATGTTGACAGTGTCGAAATACGACTTACTGACGGGCAAATAGTGAGGATGTACAAATTCGCGGTGAACATGATAGGTGTTTCCACCTTCCTCGTCAGCAGCCGTGGCAGAATCCACTTTGAAAGGAATGTCACGCAGTAACGGTACGGAGGTGTGTCCCACCACGTTGTACTCCGCCACATCGGAGTACACAAAAATCAAATGCAGTCCTTGGTTTATTTCTACAGGGAATCTAAAATATCTCGCAAAATCCGAGTTACTGGCCACTGCTGGTATTTCACTTGCAATCTTGATCAACTTGGGGTCTCCACCCAATATGTCACACAATTCAGGACAAAATGTAATGGCCAATACTTTGTCCTCTGAAAATTTGATGAGTAGGCGACGAGATATTTTGTGGTAATCGATCGTGACACTTTTTCTGTTTTTTTTCCAAGATTTTACCAAACACGTTAATGAACCTGTCAGCCATAGTGTTCACCAAATGTTGACCACTAAAATAATAGCCTAAAAGAATTTTCAACCGATAAGTGGTTCGTTTAGTTTTGGGGTCTTGTGATTTCATAGAGTCAGCTACACTGATGCTCGTCATGAATTTCTACCGTAAAAGTGTTTTGATTTTCGATGATGTTTTTGATTTGTGTAGGGTGAATTATTTCCACTAAAGCCACTTCCCAATGGGCTTCGTGATCCAGTTGGATGGCCTGAGGTAATTTGGCCGTGAAACGGCACAAAGTATTATTGGGAAACACCACCATGGAACTATCACTGGGTAACGTTAAGTAAAATTGGTTGTTCATAATTCCAGAGTTCTAGTGTCCGAGAGGTCACTGGAAGTCAGAGGAGTGTCTAAAAGAGGATGGTTAGGGTAACTGTTGGATGGGGGGCTGACGTTGGACGCAAGGCCACCGTTGTTGTTGTTTCCGTTAGAGGAATATTTCAGAGACGGATTGGGAAGAAGGTATCCAATGCAACTGCTAAGTAAAATGGTCCACAACTATTTCTCTCCTTGTTGCAAACTCAAATTGGCAATGGCAGCACCGATGACACAATACACCACAAAGATTTGGCAGAAAAAGACGATTTGCGTTTTAGGCACACGTTGTCCACATCACACCCACAAGGGTTGCTTTTGTAGATCTTGCAGAGAAGAACTGGGCGACGGAGTGGTCACTGCAGTAGCTGAGGTTGTGTTGAAGGGCATGATGGTCATATCTTTTTATAGTCGATGAGTTGCGAAGCGTCGATCCAAGAGTCAAAACTGGGAGGATATCCTTTCCAACGTACTTTGACTTCTTTGGCACGTTTTTTTCCTACTTTTCGGGTTCTTTGATCGAGAATGCTTTCGATCTCGTACACGTCGTCTTCTTTTTTTGTCACACGTTGTAACTCGGGCAAGTAAAACGTTCCTTTTAACACTTCTCCGTTCATGTCTTCTAATTTATAGACGGGAGGATGACGGCCAGACACACGTTCGGTTACACGAAACAATTCGGTGGTCCAATTGGGTAAGTAACCTTTGTCGAAAGTACGTTTGGGTTTGCCAATGCGCACCCAATCTCCTGTTGCCAATACTCCACCTTACTTGGGGACAGTTACCGTCGAGGACGGACCAAACAGACGATCGAAGACGGTCACTTCGTTGTTGGGAGTCACTTCTTGGGGGGCACGCCCAATGCTCCGATGGTAAGATTGGTTGTACGCTTGGACCAGGTGCGGTAAGACGTCGATGTACTTGAGAGTGTGTTGATGCGTAAAATATTTCCACATGCGTTCTTTCAAGGTGCGTTGAAAACGTTCCACGGTGCTGGCTTTGGTTTCGGGATTCTCGGTGGTGAAAAAATGTATGTCACGTTTCTTCAATTCTTTTTGGAAAGTTTGGTTCAGAGATTCGGTGCCTTTGTCAGTTTGCCATCGACGAGGGTGACGCCCACTTTGTTTCAACACCAGTTTGAGGGCTCGCACTAACTCACTGCTCGATTTGGAAGTCAATGGCTCGACCCAAGCAAATTTGGAAAAGACGTCGATGACACAAAACAAATATTTGTAACCAAGATTGTAGGTGGCCAAATGAGAGACATCGACTAAATGGGTTTGCCATTGATGATCGATGCCTTCCACTCGGGTGCGACTTCTGGAAAATTTTCGTCGAATGGGTTTCTGTAAGGTGTACGTGGCTTGTTCTTGTAACCAGCGTTGCACTTGAGGTAAACGAACACTTTTCAGTCGAGTTTTGGCAGCACGATACAATTTCTGAACTCCTCCGTAACCTGCAGGATGGGATGGATCGTAGTAAATGCTGACTAACACCTTCTCCATTTTTTAATAAGTGATCCACTCTTCACTGATGCTCCTCTTTTCTTCGTGTGGTATTTTCTTGGATTGTAATGCTTTACGTGTCCGACGAGCGATAGGTGTCGAGGAGGAAGATGTCTGAACTGGGGTAATCAGTTCTTGTTTCACTTCTGGTTTCCCTTCTTTCTTTTTCTCTTCTGAGGAAGAAGGGGTTGCCATCATCTTTTTAATCCAACCAATTGTGGATGTAGGTGGTGTTGTTAACTTGCGTACTTTTTCTGGTGGAGTTTGGAGCTCTTCTTTTTCTGTCTTGATCACTGGGACTAGTGGTGGTGGACTTTCTGTCTTGATTACTGGGGCTAGTGGTTGTGGTGGTGGTGGTGGTGGTAAACTTTTCATCAGGGCCTTAATATCTTCCAGAGTGGGTAGAGCTGTTTCGTCTAAAGCTTTCTGGTGAAAGAGTTGCAGTCGTTGCAACAATTGACCGTTCCGTTGCGATTTTTCCGTTTCTGACAAATCGCTGCGATCCATCAAGGATTGCAGTTTGTGTTGTAACCGGGACATCTCCGTCAAATGAGGATTGGGAGGTAAATGCGGGGTTCGTTGTTCTTGCCAACGATGGTATTCCATCCATTGTTTGCAAGGGACTAAAGCTAGTTTTCGTCCCTCCATTGGATTTCAAGGATCACGTCTGAGATCTTTTGACTCCAGAGGTACCTTTTATCTTCTTGGATCTTTATATCTTCATCCTCCCAGGATGTTTCCCAATAGTCCTTTCAGCAAGGGTTCTCCTATTGTTCCCATTACTCCTTTCAGTAAGGGTCCTCCTATTGTGCCCATTACTCCTTTCAGCAACATGGGTTAAAAAGGCAAAATTCCTCCGCGTTGCACCAACATCTTTTTCTTTTGACCAATGGGTATTTTCTTTTGGACCATTTGACGAAGAAAGTGTCGATGTTTGGCTAAGCATTCTTTCTGGTGTTTAGACAAAGGTATTGTGCCTTTCAAGAAATTCAGACAAGATTCGCACACGGTATCGATCACGTCTTTGGAGTCAGTTTGAATGAGTTTTTTCGCATGGGTGGAGGAGCTTTGGACAGGACGGACAACATGTCCCAATGTTTGGCTAAACGAGGTGGCAGTCCTTTCCTTTTCTTTCCTTTGGGGGTAGAAGAGGAATGTCTTTTTTGGGGCGACATCTTTCTCGGTTGGTTCGTTGGTTCCGTAGTACACAGCAAAAAATATACTTACGTCGATGACTTGTCACATGGTCTTTTATCCTTTTTTGGGGGGACTATCGCTTCGTCATAAAGGTGACGATGTTTTTTCCAAAATCACCAAAGAATCCTCCTCTTTGGTGACTCCTCTTTTTCTTTGGACGAGTGTGCCTAAGCGTTTTTTCGGATCACGAGACTGTCTTTTTCTTTTTCCTTTCTGGACAGAAGAACGACAATGAGGAGACATATTTTGATGCACAACATACACTGAAGTCCATGACTCGACATGCATCCTTTTATCTTTTTGATTTCTTTGGGAAGTTAGAGAACGCGTTCTCTAACCTTGCGAAGTCATTATCTACGAACTTATCCATATTTATGTAAAATCCTCCCATTTGGTGGCTTCTCCTTTTATTCCTTGGACGAATGTGTCTTTTCAGAGGGTGACGTCGATGTTTGGCTAAGCGTTTTTTAGGATGACGTGAATGTCTTTTTCGTTTTCCTTTTCCTTTTTGGACCGAAGAAGGAACACGATGGTAACGGTGTGTACTTCTTGGAGGGGACATTTTTGGGTGTTGAACAGCACAAAAACACTGATCCGTATTGTTTGCCTCAGGTCTTTTTATACTGGATTGTCTTTACGATGACAGGCAACACACGTCGCGGAGGAGTTCGCAACGGACTAAATCGGGACAGTTCTTGCTTGGACAAATCCAGTAAACTCTGTAACACACCCGTTCTCTCTTGGACTTTGATTTTGGGGGCAGGTACTTTGTGAGCAGCGGCCACTGCCGCTAAAGAGGAAGAGGGTGTCACCGCTGGAGGAGAAGTTTGTGGAGACACTCTCTTGCCGGTAGAAGCTGTTTTCTGTGGACTTTTCTTTTTCTTTTTCTGAGGCTGCTGTGACCTGGTCTTGACACCGTTGCTCTTTTTCTTTCTCTTCTGCGTACGTTTGGGCGTGGCTGTTTTCTTGGGAAGAACTTTGGGCGCATTAGGATCCCATTTTAAGAGGGAACGAATGATGACACCTCCTAGAGAACCGCTTCCTCCAGGTTTCAAAACGATTTGCTTTTTGGTTTGAGTGTCAATGCGAGGATCGGCTAGCTGCGTCAAGGCGACTTTTTTTCTCTCAAAAAAACGTTTGGTTTGATGTGGAATCTGAATGATGCCTTGCAGTAATTGACGTGCTGTCACTGTACACCATCGTAAGACTTCTTTGAGACTAGCTTCTAAGACACGAGCACGTATCTGTGGATTTTTTTCGCGACTGATGCCATACAAGGCACGAATCAATTTAATGGGAAGATGAGACTGAAGGGACGTGATGTTGACGATGTGTGAGACAGAGTCAAAGTGACCGAGGTTTTTATAGACTTTTTTTGGTGATTGTGATTAAGTCGACGAAGGGGACGTGTACTCGACAGGCCCTCCGTCTTGGCACCAGTGGTGAAACAGATGGGTACGAAATCGCAAATAATCGGGAGTGGTGGGTTTTAAATCCACGAGTAAATAAGCGTGTGGGGTTTGAGTGGCATCGTCGTACGCATTTGTCAGCCAAAGTGTCCCTAACTGTTTGGCTAACACTTTTACTTGCTATTTGTCTCTAGGGTTTTTAAAGAACACCACGTAATGAGCATTGAGACTTATGGTACGATGGGCTTTACTTTGTTGAAACAGATTTTGGGTGATGTAAATGACACTGGCATTACGATGCTGCCCTTTGCGTGTAAACCACAGTTTAACTTCTTCTTTGTCTTCTCCTAACATGTCGTCAAAAATAACCAAATGAGTTTGACTAAGGTCAGACACGATCCCGTCGTCCTCGCCAGGAATGCCTTCCACAAAGACGATGGAATCGCCTTGACTTTCTCGCAGAAGGCTGTACGCCGATTGCCACTTTTTGTAACACCACACGATGCGTTGAGGGGACGATCAATCAAATGATGTTTATGTTCGATCAAACGTTTGACAAATTCGGTTTTGCCTGAACCGCTTGGTCCGGCAATGAGCATGTTAAAGGGATGGCGAAGATACAAGGCCTCCCAACTAGTCCGATCTACGTGTTCGTCAATGACTTTGACAGTGGAGGAAGAGGGAGTAGAGACAGTACAGGTTGCCATAGTAGTGTAAGAAATGTTACTTTTGACACGAAGACAGACAAGACAAGAGTTTTTATACTTTTTTTCAGGACACATTTATTGTCATCTTTAATGGTGAACAACACGAAAGACAAAAATGCATAAAAGCCAAATGGTTAAGTACATGAATAAAAGACACATCAAAACGATCAAAGTGGAATATAAACAAGTCTCTGTACAACATTTGTGGTGATCAAGAGGTGAAATCGTAGGGGTACTGTGTAATGTTCTGAGAGTCTCTACACTCCTTGGCACAGAGACACAGGTGTCCTCCCGGAAGAATGGTCTTTCAGGGATGTCGATCACGGTCCTGTCCTGAAGAGAGTAGTTTTCCTCGGTCACGGCTTCTTCTTCTTCTGGCACTGTCACTAACACTGGTTTAAAAGTTACTTTTTTCACGGAACGTTTTAATTTTTTAGGATTACAAATCTTTGGCATAGTGTGCCACTTCTTTTGTCCATGCCTCAATCCCCCAACTTTTCTAGTCACGTACATCTTTCCAGTGAGGGTGTAAGTCACAAGCTACACACACGTCGTCGTACACATCTTCAGTGACTAAAAGTTGACGAATCTTGTTTTCCCGTAGAGGTTGAGAAGTATCAAGATGAAAGCGCAAAGCTTTGAGCAGAATGAGTCTCTCGTGTACATTTAAAGGGACCACTTTCATACTTTTTGAGTGGTAGGTATTGTTCGTAAAGAATCCACAAGGAATCGGCTGGTAAACGAAATCCCAGAAAGCAAGTCACTAAGACACACACTACACGTCGACCCCAATTCAATGGACACAGTTCTCGTAATAGACGATCGTAATCCTCTACCGTTTGAATAGTGTCATTGATTTCCTTCCACGGAATCTGTTATATCACGAATGATAAAGGTCGTGGCATGGTAGTCCGTTTTTATACCCTCTTTGGTGTCAGGTAATAAGTGTACTTTTTGAACAGCCTCGATTTTATTTTAGTACCGTACCAAAAATGTTTAGTCACTAGCTCACACACCACACGTCGCACTTAAGTTTCCTCTTGAACTAGAAAGAATTGTTCTTGTAAAGATTTGTTGTAATCCTCTAATTCGTCCGTTGGAATTGGGTGTATTAGGATCACCTTGTAAATTGAATGAGTGGCATCCAAAAATTTATGAATTTCACGCGATTCATCAATGTCTGACCACTGGAACACTTTCATCAGAATCAGTCCTCTTATAGCATTTAGGTACCAGTGGTTCAAACATCGGTGACGTAACGGATGCAATGGTTCTTTGCGTTTCACTTATATTTTGACGAACTCGCGGTAATTGCCATCTCTCAATTCCACAGGCAAACCACGAATGTTCTCTTGTAAAGTATCCATAACCATGTCAGTCAAACACTTCTCCTAGAGCGAAAGTAATGAACGTAGTGAGTAATTTCTGACCACTGCCATTCCAGGAAACGGTCAAGAATGTCAATAAAATCTTCAAATGTAAATGGTCTAAAGCGAAATAGTAGGAAGAACGCACCCTTGGTCCAGAGAAATCGGACTTGTTTGTTGACTTTTGTCTTGTGAATTTCTAAACACAAACGTTCTACAGTCACTAATCGAGATTTGGCTCTGGCAAGTCCCTGCCAAATGACCTTGTAGATCTTCTCTTGCAATTCGTTTGGTAATCCTTGAATATTATTTTCTACATGGGGTTTAAATACTTGTCTAGGGGCTGTCCAATGTTTGACTCCTAGCTAAGCAGCTGGTTTCTTAAGCGACATGGTATGCCCACTTCAATGACAAGGTCCCACTAAAGGTAGGTAGTGACAATCTGGAGACCATCGAGCATGTTCCAGGTAAGCGCAATCTTTCTTCTCCCACTCGTGAAGTGACAGACCGCAACTGAAGCACTTGACTTTATCCCCTCTGTCCAAGTAGATAAATCCAGCTCTAGCTAATTCTTCGGGGGTAGGTCCTCCCAGATATTTTGGCCATTTTCCTCGGAAGGTTTGGATCCGACTTTCATAGTCACAGTATTCAGGCAAACGCACAGGGAACTAATATTCGTCTTTCACAGGTTGAATTCGATGAGGGTACGGTGAAATATGTAGGAGTTTGCTCAGTTTTACATGACATCCGTAGGGTGGTAGCCGCATGGTTTCATAAGGATGACATCCGCCATGAAAACCAGTAAAGTGAAAAGGTGTACGATAACGAGTGGCATCGCTTTCACATCCATCAGGTTTGACACGCACAGCATCACTTTTCATGGTAGGTACAGTCGTAGCCTAATTTCCATGATGTGGTACTGAATCGCTGAGGTCATAGCGTACGGCATCCCTGCCATCGCAAGGCAGAGCATCGTACTCGAGTTTACTCTTGCTTGATACTTGCTGTTTGAAAGGATTCATTTTTCTCGCTTGGCGTTTGTAGTGACAATGAACCATCGGTCGTGAATGTTGTCCCTTTTTATATGCTAGCCAATATCAGTGTGACCGTACGGTAAAGTAAAGTGATTGTGAAGCCGTACTCGCTTCTGGTACACGATTTGATAGACTTTTTACAAAGGTCGGCTGACGATTTGGTGTGTGGGTAAACGTACAATCTTGTGTGGTTCGTTGGTGGTCACTTTAAAATTTCCATCCTCTCCAGAATGCAAGGCTTCTTTCAAGACGCCAAAGTTCACCAGTCGACTGGTGCGATAATTGAGAGTCAATCCTTTCACTTTACACTCCGTGTGTACTTCTCCTTGAGGGTTACGGTATTCGCAGCCGTAATTTTTGGGACCGCCACTTGCAAAAGTTAGAATCTTGTCGTCGGGATGCTCGTCCGTCCAGGCTCCTAAACGGTCTCCTTCGATGTCAGGGTGACTTTGACCCAGGCGATCGATGTAGATGCAACTGTTCCTGTCAAAATACAGCACACGATCTCCTAACAGTTCTAAACCTTCGTACAGTTTTAAGCGAGCATGCGCTGTTACGTAAGCCGCAATGATGACATTTCCAAATTCGTCGGCTTCTGCAAAGCCCAGTTCTTCTTCGTAATTGACTAAGATCAAGGATGTCCACGTGTTTCATGTATTTGGTTTTGTCGTGAATCATCTGAAAGTAGCGGGAAGGTTCTGTCAAATACTACGTCTTGGGTAAACACGGTTGTTGTGCCATTTTGCCCCACAAGCAATTCAACATCACTTTGGCAAACGATCGCCTTCCTTCGTTTTTCTCCACGTGGTCTAAAGTGATCCCTTCCTGCTCCCAGTATTTGTCTTTGAATTTGTTTTGGTCTTCGGGAGTGTGGCAGCAGGAAGGATAGCCGCTGGCTTCTTGTTTCAGTTTCAAAAAGGCATTCACGTAGTCTGCAAAAATGCCTTTTTGAGTCTCGTCGCCCTTGTGGTATTTTTCTGCCTTGGGAAAGTGGTAAATTTCGTACACTTCTAACAGTTGGTATCCCAAGTCCAGAGCTTTGAACAATTCCACGCTGACCCACATTCCTGTCAAGGCGCGTTCTTCCTGAGTGTGCTGACAAGGTCGGTCTTGGTTGCACATTTCGGCACAAGTACAGCACAAGGGAAACATCAGTTTTCCTTGGCAATGGTGAAGTAAAACGGGATGGCACAAGTGAGCGGGAGGCAAGACTTTGCACTTGATCAATCCTTCGTATTGGCGAATGTTGTCTAGGTCGATGTGTTCGGTCAGCAATTGCGGGTGCCCTGCGGGAAAGTGACAATATTTGCACACGTACGGATACAGAGAACACACGTCCAAGTATTTGATTTCTTCTCCTTTCTCTTCGTCGGCTTGGTACAGCAAATAGGTGGCATTCGTCCGTCTTCCGTACAAACTGTCCCTTGGGTTCAGTGGGTCCACCAGCTTGTAACATTCCACGATACGCTTAAACTCGGGATCGGTTTTCAATCACTGATCGTACTCGTGTTCCCACATTTCTACCACTTGGTATCCTTGCTCTTCTAACTTCAAGCGTCGCTGACAAGTGGCCTCGTACAACTCTTCCATGGTCCGATGTAAAAACTGATTTTTAGTGTTACGTTGAGGGTAGCTGATAAGACATCCGTGAAATATGCACCCGTTAAACTCGTACACGATCTGGGGGTTTTCTAAGTTCCAGCCATCCACTGAATACCTTCCGAAGGCTTTTTCGCCTCCTTCGTTACGAGCATGTTGGATCCATTTGTCTTCCTTGTCGCACAAGTAATGTAGCCAGCGTAGGGCTTTGACCGAGTATTGACGTTTGACAAAATTGGTTGTTTGAGGACTGATGACAGCCAGGGTGTTTTCGGGCATGAATCGTTGACGGTACACTAAGGAACACGCTTTGGCAATGGTGCAAGCTTCTTTCAAAGGGTCAATCCCACCGTGTTCCATGAACAGTTCTCGAAATTTTCCACAGCAACGCCGTAAAATGTCCACGTCGGAACGACAATATTTTGACATTTCTTCCTGAAAGTCGAAGGGGTCCGAAGGGTGAGTCTGGTACTATGCGTAGAAAGCTCCTCGTTGTTCGGTACGCATGTTGTCGGGGTCGTAGTAGTGAGCCTCAGGCAAATGGGGCAGAACGGCGTGTTGATTGGTTTCAGTATTGAAAAAGTGTGGAAAATAGCCTTTGGCTATTTCTGTCATTCCAAACGTTTTAGGCATGCGACTCAAAGGCATGGCCAAGTAACTCATCAAATCTTTAAACTGCACTTGGAAAACATGCATGGAAATGATTTTGGCTCCGTTCAAAGTCACTTTAGGACGTTCGGTACTTTGTTCCGTATAGTATCTCAACAGAAACTGACCATCGTATCCCGAGAAATTGTGGGCCATCACCGTGGCATAGCGATGACTCCACGTCTCGTCGATAGGGTTTAAGATCCATTGGGAGAAATCGGTCAGCGTGTTTGGTCCCCGAAAGATTTTTCACGTCCTCTAGGAATCTTGCTACAGTGAGGGCAATGAGTCAAGATAGGCTCTTGGATGCACTTCTCACACGCTCGGTGAGCCACGCAGAAATTAGGAATGTGAATGCCAGTCTCTTGCATGCATTCGAAATCAAAAAAGATGAAATGGCCTTTCTTCTGGTCATTATCTTCCTCTTTGTGTTTGGATTGGTATTTTTGAATGTAGCATTGGTGTTCCAAGTCCACGATTTGGTGACAAATGTGACATCGCTTCTTTCCTGAACAGACGTGCGCCTTGGCATTATTGGTACGTATGCCTTGTCCACAAGTAGGGCACAATCTCAGGAGTTGACAAGCACTTTTCTGCTGTGAACCTTGCGTCTTTAGATGTTGTTGGTAACAGGTAGGACTGACAAACGTGCGCTGACAAGCTGGGCAATGCACTCGTTCTTGTCCTGCGTCCAGACAGGGCTTAGAGGCTAAACATCCCTCACATTTCGATCCGCAATACCTGTGTTGCTCTCGATTGTTATAGCCATAGTCACATTTCTCACAGTAATAACCGTATCCCCGAAACGCAGTGATACTGGTAATGGCATCAAAATGTTTATGTATTTTCAGTCTTTGATATTTTTGCCTCGAACCAACAGAGGTCCGCGCACTTCTTGAGGGTGCACTTTCAAGGTGTAGCGTGGAGCCAAGACGTCTTGCAATTTTTTGTATTTCAGGAATGCCGCAGGGTGTGTCTTTGGATAGCCCTGCTTGCTGTGAAAGGAGTTATGCTTCTCTTCGTGTTTGGCTCGGTCCGATTGTTGCATAGTTTTCCAGGCTCTTTTCCATTCTGCCGTGTCTTTCTTGTCCGCATACGTTCGACCCACCACGATTGCACGGGCTAAACACATCTGGTCTTGAGGGTTGTTGATTTGAACGATGCTGCGCTTGATGCTGCGACGATTGTCTACCAAGAACACCCTTTTTTTGCCATGTCCTGTCCCTTGGGGAAGAGACACGTGGGTCATGAACAGTGTCGCTTTTCCGTCGGTGATGTGAAACTTGTCATTGGATTGTTGTACGTGTTGAATCTTGTCCATGACTTTGGAAGGTGTCAATTCTGATGGACTGCTAAACTCGATCCAAACTGGTGACTTCAAACTGTTGTTATGAATAGAAAGTCTCAAGCGATCGTCTTCTTTGGCTTCACATTGCTGATTCAGTGTGGTTAACAAAGAATCCCACACATCGGTGATGAACTCCTCTGCTTTCTCCAGCAGTACATAGGACTTGAAATCTTTAAACTTCACCGTGTACGTGTAGGCCGTAGTTCTAAATTTTCTAGAGGAGCGTTTCTCCGTCTCTCGAATGTGGTAGTACTTTTCAGGGTTTACTTGTGGTGATGGACTTTGGTTTGGTGTAGACTCTTCTGGGTCTAGATTCTGGCTCGTTCATCTCATCTTCAAAATCGCTGGCATGAATTTGAGTCAAGACGTCAGCTACTGTGCGAGGCGATAAATCACGTTTCTGCCTCTTACTTTCTTCTCCTTTCTTTACGAAATGATACGATCGTTTCATCTTGACTGCAAAAAGTCAAATGACTACATTTGAAACGACATGGACCACTATATATCCATGTTAGACTTAGTGCATATATAAAGGGCTGGTGCCTTCCCTCTCAGTATTCATTTCACTCTCAAGCCGAACAGCACGATGGAAGAACCCACACAGTTCTCCCTCCTTTCGAGATAAAAGTCAAGATACTTGCTATATCTGTCAGAAGAAAGGGCATTGCGCTACAGAATGTCCAGATGGTCAAAAAAGCAAGCCCAGTGTCAGAAGAGACAAAAGTCAGGATACCTGTTATCATTGTCAAGAGAAAGGACATTGGTCTTCAGATTGCCCTAAGAAACAACAGGAGCAGGAGGAGGAAGAAGAAAAAGAGGTGCCATCGGCAAAGGAAGAACCCCGACAGAAAGAGAAGATAGAAAAGAAAAGAAGAAGAGAAAAAAGTGAGGAAGAAGAGGAGGAAAAACTTGTGAAAGTGAAGAAAATCAGAAAACAGAGAGAGAAAAGAAAAAGACACAGAAGAAGTCTATGAACTTTTTTAAAAAGTGTTATGTTGTGTTGTGACATTGAATTGTAAATATTTGTACCAGAATACACCAGACTGAAAAACGTAAGTGTCTCCTGGTTTTGATTGTTTAGAATAATAAGGACCTACACTCATGCACTCACAACACGTATATCATAGGGTTAAACAAGGGATTTTGAGTTTTAATTGATTTTGGCAAAATGAATAGTATCTCCTTACGAAAGAAGTGTGTGGTCCTGAAAAGGACCGTTTGGTGTTTGTTTTTTTTTTTAGAACAAACTCAGGAACGAGAAGCAGTCCGCTTTAACTGCCTTAAGCCTTTGCCACCGCCAATGCCTACTTGTGGACTTGCTCCTGTTAATGATTGGGTAGAAATCACTAGGGGTGGTATCTCCGGTGTAGTAACAGGGCTGGGCTGTTTGGCTCTTGGATCGTAATAAAGAAGTCTGATACATTTGTTTCAGACTTCTTAACTCGGCCAAAATGTCAAAGAGTACCGTTACCGTTTGAGGTTCACTGTTCTCCTTCTCTCCTAGACCTTGTTTCTTCTCTACTGCTTCTTCTTCCTGTCGTTTCCTTCTTGCCTCCTCTTCTTCTCGCTGTTGCTGTTCAAGGAGAAATACTTGTTCTGCCTCTTTCTGCTGCTGTAAAAATTTCTCCAATTCTTCTTTCTGTCTTTGTTTAAAATCCTCGACGTGTGGTAAAGAAGGAGAAAGTGGCGAAGGTACTGGTACCGGAACAAATTCTTGCGAAGACGAGAAAAAATCTACTAAATCCAAGTTGAAATCAACCTCTTCTGGAAGTAGCGCTGTGTTAACTTTGGTAGCCGCCGCTATGCCATCGCTTTTCTTCTCCAAAGCCGGCGCACCCCAATTCATCGTCTTCTTAGTTTCAGTCATGTTTCACAAAACAATGTCGCATCGATTCACTGCGCACAGACGCTAGGGCACCTATATAGGGAATGTGACGTCACAGGTAGCTCTCTTCGGATTGGAAGAGACACTCCGCGAAGTGATTGAATTTTGTAACGCGTGTTGGGATTGGTGAATAATTTCAATCCGTTTCGATCCGCTCTTCCACTATAAATAAATGCGGTTCACTTCATTCCCTTCACCTGTTCTTGTCACAAATATGTGGACCAACGTTGAATCGTCTACCCTCGTATCGTCGATGCTGTTCCGTACGGACTTACCTATGTATATCAGATCATCATGGAGAATCGTTAGGATCACCGAACAAGTGTTTGGAAAAGAAGAACCTATGTGGAAAGACAAGGCTGTCTGAAGCGAGTCCTTATTTATGGACCAGAGGTTAAACGAAGTTTGAGGAAGAGAAGAAGACCTATGTTAACGGAATGGTGTTAACATAACAAACAAAGGCCCTTTTCAGGGCCACTCCACTGCCTCGAAAAGATTTATTCTTTCTTGCCTATATGTTATATGTGTGTTGTATATGTCTCTGTCTCTCTATTGTATTTGTCCCTACCTAGAGTAGCTACGCGTATTCAGGTCAGCCACTTGCCACATTGTTGCAAGTGTCCAGTACCGTGACATCACCCTACCTGTTCCATTCCTCTTGTCCCTATACATTCCCTATGTTAAATTTCCATTGACGCTATACTATCCCAGGGTGATATTTTGACGCAATAAATCGTGACGCTATACTATCCGGGGGTGGGGGGTGGTGGTGTCTGTAATGCTAATTCCCATTGACGCTATTCTATCCCACTACACTACTAGCATCTATCATCTCGCGTAAGGTCAATTGTAATAGTGTCAAATGATTCTGTAGTGAAATGACAACAAATTAAACCTTAAAGTCAGCGAGAAATATCAGAAAAGTAATTGTATTTTGAGATTTGGGAGATTTTGAACAATACATGTCGGTAAACATGTTAGTGTTAATGGTCAAAAGAATTATTTGCAAATTTAAAACTTTGAAGAAAAAAAAACCATTTTAAAAAAAAAAAAATTAATTCTAATTGGTAATTCATCTATTATTTAGAAGTCAGCAAAGCTAAATTTCGTAGTAAACATTAAATATTTACCAAAGAAATTGAGTGATGTGATGGCATGAAATGTGCATGTGATGTATATGAACATTTTGAGTAATATCTGTCGCTTTTGGTTGTGTGTATATCATTCTGCAAAAGTTATTTCATAATTGTAATTACTAAATGTTCCTTATTCCGGGTCAGGTGAAAATATAAGGGCTCTTTATAAAAAAATTAATTCAAATTAATGTTATGAAATAAATTACTTATATAACATGCAAAACCTATTATCCAGAAGAAAGGAAATGTAATGCATAAGCAAAAGCCACTCTGTTGAGTTCTTCTATTATTCAAAGCAGCTACATTGAAGTACTTTCACTTTATCCAGATAATTTATGATGATCCCACTTTAAATTAAATCATATACATAATTAGTTATTACTCCTTTCATTTTTATGGAAAAGACGACTTTCTCAGATGGAAATAGTTTGTTAAACAACTATGAACGTGAGATGTTAGAAAATGATCTGAAACACATAACTGAATGATGTCTCCGTTCTAAAATGTCATTTTTAAACTAGATCCCAACAAATATCATGCAAAATAATCCTTTAAGTCCAAACGAATATAATGTTCTAATCTTGAATGTACTGATGTACCATTAGTATTAATGCATCACAATGATATAATCCAGAATGTGTTTGAATGAATACACAATAATACCAACATGATGTTCTAGTCCAAAATGTCAATGAGCACGTTGTGATGCCAATAAATAATTTAAATAAATAATTCCTCTCAAATTATAACTGAACACAACTAAAAGTGGTTTCACAAAAAACTGATATTAAAATAAGAATGAATAATTGTTAACTTGGTTTTCTTTATATGTGACTGTCATCTGACGGATGCCACAAGAAAATGCCACTGACTTAAGTCGCTTCCAATGGAAATTGCCATCAAATTCGTAAACAAGGTCAAGTCTGTTTACATATATTTTAGCAAACCACCTGTCGAAAATCAGGTAGACAATAGAATTTCCGATGGAAAAGACAATATTCTGAAGTCAACTTTATGTACGCATATTAAAAATTACATTAGTCAGGTAGGCCCAAGCTCCAACGCTCAATTACGGACAAAAGCTAAGCAAATAGTACAATTTAAATATACATAACAATACATTATCTCCCAAAGTCTTTGTTATTTGTAAAATGTTTAATATTTATTTTTTAAAGTCAAGGAATCTTGATTTTTAATATTTTTTAATTCATGAGCAATCCAGTAGGGTTATTAAATCTCACAAAAGTATATTTCAGTTTGAGATCGAAATATATGCTCCTAAAACGTCGTAAGGCACAAACTTGTAATCATTAGGACAGAATCAGCAATGGTTGACAATAATATGTTTGAAAATGTCTTTCTGGTCAACAAATTGCCAATTAGTAAATGTTGTTCCTGTATGAGTCACGCAATCTGCCAGGGACTCGTACCTATTCAGCAATTTCTGCGAGACAAAATTATGACTCGGATGTATATCGGGACAGTAAGTTACGGAAAATCTTTCATTTTGTTTACAAAAAATTTCTCAGCAAATAAGTTATCGCATTCCATTGCATTGGCTATTTCTACGACTGCATTGACTATAAGAAGCTGCCAATGAAATAATACTTCTCTGTCAATTCTTGTTACGTAAATAACGGAGGTGGTTCGAACAGCAGCTATTGGCATCCGCAGGAATATCCGTCTGGAAGTCATTGGGTCATTTCAGATAATAAACATCACCAAAAGTAAAGCCTGTCAATTATCTATCTTTCTAGGGGAGGATCATGAGTTACCATTATATCTTTACTTTTTAATAAACTATTTCGTTTCTGGTTTACTATTCTTTGTCATCAAGACTTTAAAACATGCTTTCATGTTCGACTATGCCCCTCCACCTCCCTCTCTCTTTCGCTTCTGATCTCAACCATCACTAACAGAAAGGATTGGGAAATTTAAAGCGGGAGATATCGTTATTATGAAGCGTTCCGAATCTAAGGTATTAAATTATGTAACAGCAATGAGCGAACACCAAAATGTTTTGTAATATTCAATAAATAATTTATTTCCCTAGAATACAAAGTGCAAATTTAAAAAGTATTGTGAATTAAATCCCAAAATAGTCCTAAAAGTTGTATAACAAGTCCAAATGGACAGAGTTCCATCAGAATTCCAGTGGTGATCCGAATAAATTCCAATCTTGCATATACTGACGTACCTGTGATCTCGAATGTGCTCATGTAAGACCAGTCTTTTGAAATTTTACAGTGATATAATCCAAAATGTCCTTGAATGAATTCAATATAATTCCAAATTAATGATTTAGTCCAAGAAGTATTAATGAATACTTTGTAATTCCAGTGAATAATTTAAATCAATTAATCCATCCAAACTGAATACAACAATAAGACCAATTCCACTTCGGATATTAAATAGGAATGACTAATTCTGAAGTAAACAGCATTAATATAAAAAGCAAAGTCACAATTATAGAGCCGAGATGTGTGTCTGTTTCCTTTCTAAAGCATTATAGGTTGTCAACAATATCAGGAATTTCCAAGTGAAAAAATGATGCCCTACACACAGATACAAGTAAACATGTTTACTGCTGTTAATAATGATCTGAGTATTTAATCTAAAATTATAGAGAAATATTAGTTATGTATTATGTTGTTTACAAAATAAATATCACTAGTCAGGTAGACCATTCACTTGCTTTTGATAAAGGTCAATTACAAAATACAGATATACATACATAAAATCACGGAGAAAAGTCACCTAAAAACCAATACAAATTAAATATACATAACAGAATACTAATAATAAAAATAGTATAAACGACTAAGTATCTCTTGAAGTTAGTTACTAAACCTTCCATCAAAGTCAAACCGAAATTCTGTGTCATCTGATGAATTTCGATGAGTTCGAAAGAGATCACAATACAAGTACATCACAAAAGTTCATGTCGCTCGAACTGGACTTAAAAGCAGTAATTATTTTTGTTGTGAGTCTGTATTTATGCATTAAGAAAACAGTTTTCTTTATTCTAATGTTCTCACAGTTTCAAATGGAAGCTGTAATGAATCATTTTAATATAGAAATTAAACATGTACATTTTATTTTACGTGTCATCTTACCTAGAAATCAGAAGTTTTCCAGGTTTTTTTTATAACTCCGTGTGTGTGTGTCTTTGTGTGTCTTATTTGTCCTCATATCAAATGTAGTTTTTTTTCATCATTGTAATGTGTCGAATTTTGAAGAAGTACTGAATCCTAAAATTGAATAAATTGTGCATTAAAACTTTATCATAGTCAAGCCAGAAAAGTCTTTGAGAAAGGTCACTTTGACATTTCCCTTATTTGATATGTGAAACATAAAAGGGCCTACGTTTAAGGACCAACGAAAAACTGACCCAGTCATTGTAACGGTATCTTGGCAGAGTACATTAGAGCTACCAGCCATAACCGCGGTAGAGAACTTCATGTCAAATAACTGATCTTCAAAAGGAAGTTTTTGATTGCATCGTAGTCTAGGCTGTCAAAATCTGAAGAAAGACATGATTATTTTCGGGAAAATTTGGGAACAGTTGCTTTCTATTGGTCAGTTAAAATTAAGGCGTACACTTTGGATGTTATGGGAGTTTAAATTTACCAACCTTAGTCAAAATTATTTAATCAGAAATTTGCCTTTTGAGAAGACAGGTCCGACTCCGGTGGAAAACCTGAGTATAGAGTTTTCCCTCGTTAACAAGTAAAGAGGCCAGATAGCTGTCTTGAAAGGAAAAGACAGGCTATAGTGCTAGGGCGCACGATTGTGCAGAAAAGAAACAGCATTAAGGTACGCAATTTTAATTTCCATGTTATATTTTGTTGTTTGGTTCTATGTAAATGTGTCTGATATGATTATGATCCATACTATGTATCGTTTATTCAATTTCATAGAAATCTGTTGATATGCTAGAGTTGTTATGCAATTTATTTCTTTAATTTTACAGTTATTAGTTCATTGATAGAATTGACGGATTGCATGAAATCCAAATATTCAAATGTGTAGTATTTCATAGGGATTTAAGATGTAATCCAAATATTCAAATGTGTAGTATTTCATAGGGATTTATGAATTAATCCAAATATTCAAATGTGTAGAATTTCTTACGGTTATATGAAATAATTTCCTTGTCTGTAGGATGATACTGTTTATCCTGAGTTAATGATAATTGCATATTTATATATGATTTTGTAATACTTGAATGATCTTGCAGATTATTAGCTACTGTAAGTTAGAATTTAGTGAATCTTATGCAATAGGAATCGAGCATTTATCTTATTGAGTGGAACTGACTAGCTAGATGGAAGAAGACGTATAGTAGCGTATGCTGATATATACGGCAACATTATTTGTATACAGCGCACGTGTTAATTTCTAGTCAATCGCTGCGTGGAGCGAGGGCGATGAACTGTTTAGTTAAGGACATACTTGGTATATTGCAATGGTCATTTGTAACTATAGATAACGATTGTACCTTACCTCAAATACTGTAAATTTGTAAGGACCGTTAATCGTTAAGGTCATCTTATGTCAGAATTTATGCAGTGTGGATAGCTCTTTACGTTTCTGAATAACGAAAGTAAGAGAATT
>JAECUM010038244.1:0-21971 GCA_016617855.1 Megalonaias nervosa
ATGAATTGGGTCAATCATCTTCAAATAGGACTTCCTAGCTGAACCATAACCAACGCAACCATAGTCCACTTTGGAGCGAACAAACGTTCTATATAAACTGAGGATGACTTTTCTATCAGCAGCCCAGTCAGTGTGCGCTGACACTTTAAGTAGATCTAGAGATTTCAAGCATTTAGCTTTCAAGTTCTTTAGGTGTGGAATATAACTCAGTTTTCTGTCAAAGATAATACCTAAAACCTTTGTTTCCTCAACAACCGGAATAGGTATTCCGTCCAGCGTGATTTTAGGTTCATCATGATGTCTTCGTAACTGACAGAAGTGCATACATACCGTTTTTGTTTTCGAGAATTTGAAACCGTTAGTATTGGCCCAATTTTGAATCTTGTTGATATTTTGCTGTAGTTGTCTTTCATTTGTATGCATGTGCTTTGATCGATAACATATTAGAAAGCCATCAACGTATAAGGAGCAATCCACACCAGGAGAGAGACACTTAGTTATGCTATTGATTTTGATGTTGGAAAGAGTCACCGATAAAATACTGCCCTGGGGCACACCCATCTCTTGCTCGTGCATATCAGAGAGGGTGGAGCCCACTCGTACCTTGAATTCTCTGTCTAAGAGAAAGTTTGATAGGAAAGAGGGCAGACGGCCTTTTAGACCCAGGTCGTGCAGGTCATTTAGTATCCCGTACTGCCATGTCGTGTCATAGGCCTTTTCTAAGTCAAAGAAAACCGCTACTAAATGTTCCTTCTTGATAAAAGCGTCGCGAATAAATGTTTCCAGTCTAACCAGATGATCATTGGTGCTACGACCATAACGAAAGCCACTTTGGAAAGGATATATTAAATTGTTGGTTTCCAAATACTATACAAGCCGAGATTTGATGATTCGTTCCATTGTTTTGCACACGCAGCTCGTTAGTGCTATGGGTCAATAGTTGATAGGATCTGCGCTATCTTTACCTGGTTTGGGAATTGGTATCATTGTTGCTTCTTTCCAAAGTTTTGGTACATTACCAGTAATCCATAAATCATTGAAAATTTCCAGAAGAACTATTAATGATGGTTCTGGTAGGTGTTTAAAAAACTGATAATATATATCGTCAGACCCTGCGGATGTATCATGGGCCTTATTCAAAGATTCCATAAGCTCCATCAGTGAAAACAATTGATTATAAATTTCTGAGTTATTCGATGTGAATTTCAACCGTGTCTTTTCTTTTTGAGCTTTTAATCTTTTTCAAATCTTCTGAAGAATTTTAGACGATGAGGAATTTTTAGAGAAACTATCAGCAAGTATATTAACTATGTCATGTTTGGAATTGAAATTGTTGTTATTTAGTTTCAGATGTCGGAAAGAGCTGTGTTTTCCCTTTCCATTTATTTTGCGGATCGTGTCCCAAACTTTCTTTATAGAGGAACGAAGCAGCAGGCAGGGTGAACCCTACAACTTTGTACAGACCGTTATTTTACAAAAATAAAGGTTCCTACAGGGGCTGAAAAATAAGGTCAATAACGCTAAACCGAACCTCCTAACTTTTATTATTACCGTATAGTTTGAAAAACGGATAATAAATCGTTTTAGGTTAGCTCATTTTTGTTATTTTATTTTTGACTTTTTGTTTTTTGTGTTATTATGCGTTTAGTTTACTCGAGGGTCAATTAATTTTTGTCGGCCACCCTGCCTGCTGCTGTAAATTAAACAGCCAGTATAAATATTATTAATAATGGTCGTCATTGGCGAACCACATTCAGCTAGATTAGCACGAGAACGACTAGAAGCAATTAGGAAATATTTACCTGTTCGTGATGCTGTCAAGCAACAATTACAACAACGACAAGAATCTCATGTTGAATTTGAAGAGGACACAAAACAATTATTTAAACCAATTACTGAAACAACTAAACCTCTTCTTCCTGTTTTAGAGAAAACCGCTGAGGCAACTGAAAAAATAGCAGAAAGAACAAAACAGACAAAAAAACTTTTACGTGAGCTTCCAGCTGACATAGCTGCTGCTCAACCAATATCAACGACGCAAAAACAAAAAATTCTCTCAATGAACAATGCTGAGCTACTTGATAAATTTACTGAGGA
Organism: Megalonaias nervosa; assembly: GCA_016617855.1. Lineage (NCBI taxonomy): Eukaryota > Metazoa > Mollusca > Bivalvia > Unionida > Unionidae > Megalonaias > Megalonaias nervosa. The sequence goes on from JAECUM010038244.1 coordinate 2,098, forward strand.
ATTCACTGAGGTAATTAATAACGTTTAAAACTTTGACGATTTAGCTGATTTTGCTGCTATGAGTTTTGATCGAAGGGATAAATTCTTAAAGCCTGATCATCAAAATATCATTAAATCTCGTGAACAATGGCAAAGAGTACTATACCGCATACGTGCTGACGTTGAGCAAATTAAATCAGATGATAAAATATACAGAGATTATAATAGGAGTTTTAATTATTTCGTTAATTTAATAAGGGAAGAAGCAAGACAATAAAGAGAAGAAAAAAGAATAGCAAAAGAGGAAGAAGCAAAACAACTTAAAGAACTTAAAGAACGAGAAAAAGAAGCAAGACCAAAACGAAAATATACAAAAAGAACACAGACTCCTCCTCCTCCTGAAACATTGGAATTACAACAACCACCTCCATCGCCACCACCACCACAACAACCATTACCACCACAACAACAACCATCTCCATCACGATCACCACCACTACCACAACAACCATCATTATCATTACCACCGCCATTAAAACCAAGACCACAGGAAACAGTATTTGAAAAACAACCATCAGAAGAAATGATTAAAAAAGCGCTTGGTAAATTATCAGTAAAAAAAAAAAGCAAGAGAGGGTTTTAGAGAGAAGGGGGATATTTATGGTATAAACCTAATGAATAAAGAAATATTACAAATTAAAAATGATTTAATAAAAAGAGGATTATTTTCAGAACATCTTAATGTACATTTTGATGTTCATGAACCTTTAAATGTAATAGAAGGAAGATTAAAAAAATTAGAGGAAGAGGGATATTACTTTAAGAAAGAAGGAAAAGGTTTCTCTGCTGGAGGTGATTTTACTCTATGTCCTAATAACGTCCTTGCTGACGTTGAACGTCTGGAGATTCTCATCGGAGGAAAACGAGCTGGTAATAATTCTCCAGAAATAATTAATGAAGCAGCTGATATCTGTAGACGGTTATTTACCGGTGGTGTTATGGACGTTGATGTTTATCAGTCTCTTATTAATGAAATTGCCGATGACTACTACAGCGACTGAGTACGTCATTAAATACAATTACTATAATAAAATGATCGTACACGGTACTCAACGTGGACCAACCATGGTCAGGGTAATAAACTCACGATTACCAGTATACAAAACAACCTACGGAGATGGACTAGGTGATGTTGTTCAGGGTCTATTTAAAAGGATAGCCCCAAAAGCAATACCGATCGCAAAGCAACTGGGTATGAAAGCTATTGATGTTGTTCGTGAAAAAGGTATTGGTGCTATGGGTAATCTCGCTGGTAAAGCATTTTCAGCGATCAAAGATAGACTAGCACGATTAATACGACGAAAACCTCAACCAGCAAAATTACCTAGTACTGAAGTAATGCCTGCAAATGTCAGTAAAATAATAAATCAAGTTGCTAATCAAAAACTAGCGGAGTTGGCTGATGTACCAATGTCAGAAAAAGAAAAAAATATAACCGCTAGTCTGATAGCAGGAAGTGGTCTTCGTTTTAAACGATAATAATTATAATAAAGATGTTCAAGCGTATATCTGATCCCGCATTCGACATGGACGCACCAGTACTCAAAGATGAGTCTGTGCGTGATTATCAATATTATTCTTATGATGCTAAGATTCCAGATCAGCGTGGACGAATTGAACTACAGGTTCAGGATACAAGTAGGTATTTCTTACCCGCTGAGGCGTTTATTGAAGTAGAAGGTACAATTTTTAAAACGGATAATACTGAATACGATAATAATTTTGCTTTTGGTTTTGTTAATAATGGTATTATGGCGTTATTTGACAGCGCCACTTATATGATTGATGGTAAAAATATTGAATCAGTTCAGAAGGACGTTGATGTTGCTACAACGATATTAGGTCTAGCACGATATAGCGACGATTATTCAAGATCAGCTGGTCCATCAATGATGTTTGTAAAGGACACTTCTGATCACCCGGATCATAAAAATGTAACTATAGGTAACGTAAGAAATGCTGCAGGAACCGCAGAAACTCCCGCAGTATTATCAATGAACGCAAATTTCAACTTAGGATTTGCATCACGTAAAACAATGTTGAAAGATAGAATCTTTTCATGCGCAATCCCACTTTCACACATATTTGGATTTTGCAGAAATGTCAGAAAAGTTATTTTTGGAGCCAAACATACGGTTGTACTTGTACGAAAAGCCACGGACGATGATGCAATATGGCACGTTAGAGGAACTGATGATCCTGCAACTGTGGCACTTCATGGTAAAGTGGTATTAACCAAACTTTCATTGTGGATGCCGGTGATGACTCCAACAGTACCTGAAGAAGATCGGTTACTTGCTTTTATGAGTCAAGGTGGTAAATCAGCGTTGTCATGGTTAACAATGACCACAGATGCTGTTCAAAGTGCAATTAATGGTTTATTTACATGGCAAATAGCTTCTCAACAGGGAATAGCAGCACCACGACATATATTTATTGCGCTTCAGGATAATACACGTGTAGGTAATCAAACAAAAAGTTTAATGATATTTGACAAACTTGGTGTTTCCGAAGTTTCTTTAAGAATAAATGGACATCAAGAACCATCCGAGGATATATTATTGAATTTCGATCAAAATCATGTAGCACGTGCATATCATCGATTGATGACGTTCATGGGTCGTGATCAAAATATTGATACTGGTTTACAAATATCACAATTGGATTTTACAACCTTATATCCAATTTATTACTTTTCGCTCGAACATTTAGATTTAACCAGACAGTCAGTAGTCGATATACACTTTCGAGCTCGTGTTATCAGAAATATTGTAGATATTCCTAATTACAGAGCAATTGCTGTCATACTCAGCGATAAATCAATGTTACTTGAAGGTGTTGGTGGACGAATGAAAGTCGTTGATGCTCCAGTAGAAAACATGTAATTAGATCGTTTATGAATATTATAATGTCGTATAATCACGTTAATGTTAGTCTGATTCCTGGTCAGATTAAAAGGATACAATCAGCATCAAAAAATAACTGTGGATTAAAAATATTGCTAAAGAAAGATCAGATGAGCGGTTCAAATAAATTATCTCTTACAGAACGTCAGCTCAGGCATTTCAATGAAGCCAAAAAATCAAAAAAAGGTATAAAACTTAATCTTTCTGCGGATGCCATTAAAGACATCATTAAGACGGGTGGTATATTTCCACTTCTTGCTGCTATACCAGCATTAATAGCCGCTGCAGCCCCAGCTGTTGCAAAAGCAGCTGCATTAGGCGCCGTTGGAACCGCTGCTGGAATGGCATTAAAGAAAGCAACCGGACAGGGAACCAAAAAAAAAGGAAAGGGGTCTAAGATTGCCAGGGACTCCACATTCGTGGTACGGAAAGGGCCTAAGATTACCAGGGACAGTTTACTAATATCTCCTATGTCCAATTTTGATTTACTAGATGCTGCTAAAAATTAAAAATAAAAAATTTTAGAGGAGTTTTTATGCGTGATCAATTACCGAAACAACCAAATAATATTGAAACCGGTATTATTAATCTCGATGAAAACTCTGGTCCAGGCACACATTGGGTTGGATATGCAATTGATCCACGTGGAATTATTTATTTTGATTCATATGGACTAACTCCACCAAAAGAATTCTTAAAGTATATTAGCGGCTATCAAAGTACTCCAATATGGTATTCAACGTTACCAACACAAACATTAACTGATCCACCAATATGTGGTCGTGAAGTACTTAATGTACTTGATGCTGTATCAAAATCAACAAAACCACCTCACAAATTTGTACATGAATATACTACGACGTCACATTTAAACAGACATTAGTAAATATAATGGTGGACATTTACGGAAGATCTTCTCGTGGTAAAGCTCAGCAGCAAGCTGATTTATCTAAATACGCAACTCTCGATCAGCTCAGAAATGAGATTAATGATTTGTTAAACATAACCAGTGTTGATCAAAATGAAGTAGTTGTTTTTCAGGATAAGGAAGGACGATTAAAAACTAGTAATATACAACTACCAGATGTACTTATACGAGTTCCCACCGCGGTTGTTAATAATATAGTTACTTTTACTGATCAGGGTAAAATACAAGATTCCGGTACGTCAGTCAGCGATTATATTAAGAAAGTTGGTGATTCATTCAGGGGTAGCATTATTATGAATCAAAATAAAATTATAGACCTTGGAAACCCAGTCACAGATACAGACGCCGCAACAAAGAAATATGTCGACGATCAAGAATCTAAGTACGTATTGGCCAACGGCGGTATAATGCGTGCATTTCTCAACATGAATAATAATGGTATTAATAATCTTAGAACACCAGAATTTGATTTTGATGCTGTGACGAAGAAATATGTAGACGATAAGGAAATTCCTCTAAAAACAATCGGTGATGAAATTACTACACTTAGTGCTACTTTTTCTAGACATGTAGAAACGTTCTTAAATTTTCGTAGAAATGTAAACAAAACTATTAAAGATTTTTTTGGGGAACAACCAACCGTTGACATAAAACTCTCCGACGTTAACATGAAACTCAATGATATTGTCAGTGGAATACCTAATATTGTTCAAAAACTAATCTGATTAAAATTCCACACAGACAAATTAAAAATATCGTATATACAGTAGCATCAGGATTAACAACATGGTCACAGCAAAATAACACTATTAAATATACCGCGGAGATTACTGGTGTTTATAGACTGTCTATCTTTAGCTCTACAAAGTTTAAAATTTATACTACAACATTTCCGTGGCGTCATTCAACAGATGCTTTCTCTGGAGTTGTATCTATAGTGTTAAATAAAGATGCTGAAGAAATATTTTTACTGGAAGCAGATGATCAAACAATAACCGCAACGTCTTACTGGTGGTGTTTGGAATTTGTAGCTGAAACACCACAATTAGTCACTTAATATAACAATAATGGATCAACCTCAGTCTCGCATCGACGTTCAACGTTACAGATGCAATCAGGTATGTGAGCGTCTGACTAAACTAAATAATTTTATTGATTATTATAACACGAAAATAAAAAAATACAAAAGGCGTATAGTTGTTATTGATGTAGTTGTTTACTTGGTTTCTGCTGTTATTGCTGGAACAGGATTAATATTATCAACATTGACGATGACAGCACCTACTGTTATAACCATCATTATTTCAGCATCAACGACTATTGCTGGTGTTCTCGGTATTATAGCCAAAAAGATAGATACCTGTACAAATGCTAAATTGCACGATTATATGATTAAATTACATACAGTGGCAGAGGCATGCTCTAAACTATCTTTGTACATTTCTTCATGCGTCAGTGATGGTGAAATATCCGATACTGAATTTGCGATGATGATGAAAACCTATGATGACGCATTTAAGGTGATCGCTAATGATTTTAACGAATTAAATAATAATGATAATAATAATGACAGACAGGGAGTTACTTCAGCAGATCGTCACTAATACAACTCCGTCAAAAACTACTACGATATCGTTAAGTTTGACCAATCCTGAATTTAGTGTCAATTCCTGCAAAAGAAATAGCATTAGCACAATTGCGAGTTTATTATAGCTGGCCAAATATTAGATCAAAACCATTTGGTGGACTGCAGCCAAATAATTCATTAGTATTCGCCAATAAGAATAAGCCTGATGGAACTCCTGATTGGCAAGTAGTTGCTATTCCAACGGGCAGTTATCAAATAGAAAAGATTAATGATGAGTTCCAACGCAGAATTAAATCTATTACAGGAAAAGAATCAAAAATAGCAATTACTGTCTACGAACCGACATTATCAGCGGTTATTGAAATAAATTCCCCTGATTATTCCGTAGATATTTATCAAAGTTCGATTAGATCAGTATTAGGATGGCCTGAAGTTCCACTGGTTTATCAAGGACCACCAGAACCACAACGATCTGATTTCGTCGTGATGTTGAAAAATTTATAAAACTTTCAGAATATCGAAAAACTTATCCGTTTATAGAGATTCCGGATGCTTATCGTGGTCATGCACAGTATAATCATTTTATAGATTTTGTTCGGGGTAAAGGTACAACAAGAATAGCAACGATAAATTTCAGAATATCGAAAAATTTATCCGTATATAGAGATTCCGGATGAACATCTTGATTATGCACAGTATACTTATTTTATAGATTTTGTTCGGGGTAAAGGTACAACAAGAATAGCAACAATTAATGTTGAAGAAATTAACTCAAAATCAAGACCAATTAAATCTGAACATGGACGTATACTTTAATGAAATAAGAAATTTATTTTCCAGCATCAGCACTTCCTACAACGATGACTTAAAAAATCAAATAATTGAAACAATACAACATTTGAATCAGGTTGCATCAGACTTAGAATATGTAAATAAGGCTATCGTTGACAGAGAAAAAACATTAAACGTACCGGTAGATAGATTTCTTAGTACTTATATAAAGATAAGATGATCCTATTCAGCGTGTAAGCTATAAACGTTTATTTAAAACAGTATTTCTTAAATATTATGGAATCACAGAAGAACAGCTACCAACATTTGTAATTCCGGGATTTAACTCTGAGGAGCTAAAAAAATCAGTTAATGATCTTATTGATGAACATTTTAAAAGAATATGTGATTCATGGAAAAAATTAATACCCACACCAACTATTCTTACATATAATAATGATCCACTTGGTGGAGGTCGCCATATCTCATCTGGTATTGTTAATATAACATCTACGATCGCAGTCAATCTAGTATGTGACGTAATTGATGACAGTTATCAAGTAGATCTTTCAAAGTCTAACCAGGCCCAACAGGGGTATATACTATATACATTCAGTCCTAAAGATCCGCCTGGGTGGTTAATTGTATCTGAGCCAATTAATCCAGTTTATCTACGTGTACATAATCCATTATTATCAAGAATAAATTTCAAACTTACTGACCAGACAGGAAACATTCTGGATCTACGAGGAGAGTCTCTTAATATTAATTTGTATATACGCTCGTAGAACGTCTGAGTAAATAATCAGGGGGAAAAAAATAATCTAATTCTGAAATAATATATTTTTTTTACTGATTTTTAATAATCTGATGAGTAAATATATGAATAATAATCAATTCCTATGATTAAAGCAATTGTATATATAATAAAGCGAGATAACTCTGCTATCTCTCTCTGCGGAGTAAATTAAACGATTATTTCCCTTACTACTACGTCGTTGCCTGTACAAACCCAGTTGTATATACGTGTATCGAACAAAGCGTATTAGTCCGTCTGTCTGTTACCTTAACGAACTATAACTCATACGTGCAATTATTTTATGAATTTTGGAAAATTGAAGTACAGTTCTACATTCTTTTAGTAATACAAGTTCTGTGAGATAGCGCAAATATTTTATATATACTTAAATTTAACTGTATTATTGATAAGAGAGCGATGGCCGAAGTGGTAAGACGGTTGGACGTAGGTCGAAGTTGTGCAGACTCTTGTGTGTTCGAGTCTCCAAAAATGCTAAAGATATTTTATCTTGCATTTGGTGACGGATGCTATTTATAATTGGGGTACGAAACCCAACAGAAAAATAATACAACTTTCCCACCATGTAACCACGTGGTGGGTGTAATTTTGCACTCCCCGGGGTTTTATATGGGGGAGAGTTGTATAAAATCTGTTGGACGTAGATACCCCCCCCCTTGTATTCCGTCTATAGTTAAGTTTGTTGTTAAGTTTATTGTTAAGCTTGTTGTTAAGTTTATGTTTGTACTGTCTGCAAAAATCAAAATCATCACTATTTGTATATATTTATGTTCATATAATCATATGTCATTAGGATACGTTTATGTTTGTACTGTCTGCAAAAATCAAAATCATCACCATTTGTATATATTCATGTTCATATAATCATATGTCATTAGGATAAGTTTATGTTTGTGCCGTCTGCAAAAAATATAATCATAAGCATCTGTATATAATCATAAGCATCTGTATATAATCATAATCATCATCAAAAAACAGTCCCCTGACCTTCTGATCCTGCTAGGATGTCATATGGCAACCTAGGGGTTCACATAGGGTTATGGGGACTACATTTTTTTATAATAATTATTCAGAGACTGATATTATTTTTTATTTTAAAGAAATAATTATTATATAATGAACCAAGAAAAATTAATGATATTATTTCTGCTATTAAAAAATTAAAACATACGGGAATAAATCTATCTGATAATCTCAATCCTGAAAAAATATTATGTGATTATGAAATATTAAAACAAAGAAAATTTGAAAATAAATACACATTACCATCCAATTATAAATTTGTAAAATCAATTTATCAGTCTATGCTTGAATCCTTGGCGGTGGTAAATGAAAAACAGGTAAAGCTATTTGCGCCTCTTGCACGTTCGATCGAAAATATTAGATCTGAACTGTCTCGTGAATACGAGAAAAAGAAGATCGTGGATAATCGTGTAATGCAACTGAGAAAGATTATGTTATTTGATTCTGTCAAAAGTGAAAGTGACACTGAGAGCAGCGACGGTGAAGATACCCATAGGAAAATATAGAGTAAAACTATATACAATTTATTTATTAGGAAGACAGAGTTAGATAACATATTCAAATATTATCTGCTGATCGTATGTGAATGAAAATGCAGATCTGATAATATTATCTGCAACACGTTTTACTGATTGTGGATGTATGCTAAAATGTTTTGCAGCCGCATTAATTGATTCAAAAGTTATTTCTTGGCCTGTCTGTATATTTATGGATTTAATAGATCTCTTTTTAAATACTCTACATTTTCCAGTATTTCCACGTGCAGCATTCTGACTAGGTGTAATAGCCTGCAGGTTAGATAACCGATTATTTTTGGGATCTCCATTAATGTGATCAACTACAAGTCCATCTTTGATCAATCCAAAATGACATTCGAATATGAATTCATGTGAGAGATAATTTTTATTTCCACTAGTATTGAATCTAAAATAACCAAATTTATTAAGGCTACCGACTGTTTTTTTTTTATTTACAGTGTCTGATTACACCATCTCGGGATGCTTCATAATTTTTTATTATAGGATGTTTCACAAATTCGTTTTGCTCCATTTATATATATAATATTATTTGTCTAAATCATTGTTTTGAAATCTGGTCAGATAATCTTCTACGGTTTTTATAGGAGATTTACCCTGACGTCAAAGTATTATTTTTTTTGTCATACTATCGTTTTAGTTCTCTATATTTTTTTCCGCCACATTTTAGACACAATGGAGTTTTTCCCCTCACTCCAACACCACACTGAATACATGGTATTGGTCCTGTACTTCCATTTTTGAAACTTTGTGCATGATTTCCGCAGTATTTGTTCACGCACGGTTTATTACAAAGAGAAGTATATCCAATTTTGAGCCAAGCACATTTGTTTTTTGTTTCAATCATTATATATACTAAAATTTTAATTTAAATATTTGCTTTAATTATATGGAGGAATTATCCATGATTAAACCTAAAAGAGCCAGATTTGATCTTGACAGACTATCAGAATATAAATTTATTACTTTGATGCAAGATCTGGCATTAACGGATGAGGATATAACCGAACGTATTCGTGAAGCAAAAAATGAATTTCGTGACGATGGTGCTGCTCATGTATGGTCAACATTCAGAGTTGGAAATGTTACTAATATGATGAATGATGAACGAGGAAAAGTAATTATTAATCACCTTGATGATCAAAAATATTTTATTTTAATAAAATTTATCGTAAATACAGAAGAAGATATTTGGATTATTCGTGATAAGCGCAATCCAGTACGCATACAGTCAGGAAATAATATTGTTCTCTTAAATAATAAATCTAAGCCCGGAATACTGACTGGTATTGATAAGGTATATTATGAACGGGGATACCCTGTGACTGCAGTCGTATATGCAATATATCCGCTTAATAATAAACCTGACGTCGGGGATCTAAAGCCTATGAAACTGTCAGAATCAAGAATAAACTGTGTAGCTGAACGAGTTACAGAACATTTTACAAACGCGATACGTGGTAATGGTTTAACAGATTTACGACGTAAAAAATAAATACTTGGGCAGAATCAGTTAAAGATACCGGAGCGTCTATCAAAGATGTCGCTGAACTAGAAAAGAAATTAAAATTCCCAATAACAGTAAAGACGTTAACCGGAGAGATTTTATATAAACCAAAATATGAATCAAGAGGAGCTCCTATAACAATCGTTGATCATAATTCGCACGCATGGACCTCAGCAGTAACAATATTTCCACTAGACAGAGCGGTTAAATTTTATGATGGTCATATACTTGATTTTATCAAAAATATCAGTAAAGGTGACCCTGTGTCCGTTTGGTTATTTCAAAGTTCAGAATATGATCATTACGATCAATTTGTACGACCTAATGGTGATATTTACCGTACAGAATCTCTTAATGTAGAAATGGAAAATCTTGCGCTGAAATATACTTCAGACGATGTCAAAGTTAGACTATTATTAAATAATTGTTTTACAGTTCCATCCGTAGCGGCTCATTTCGCTCAGGAAAAAAATTTATGGAAACCAACACGATCGGAATTTCTTGAAGATATCCATAAAAGCTGCGTAGAATATGGACACGGAGGATTGTGGAATACTAAATATAAGTATAATGACGTTATATCCGTTTATATGGTAGCGTGTTATCCTGGAAGTTTTCTTGGATACGGAGAATGTTCTAAATACTTTAAGAGATTCGGACATCCATCACACGAGATGACCAAGGTTGCGATAAACGGACCATTACCAGATTTTGATCTAACAGGATTTGCTCATGTAGAATCATTCGAATTTGCAGAAAATCTCCATCCGATTACTTATGTTTGGTTTGGAAGACATTTTTCAGAAAAATGTTGGGTTCCAATAGTACTATTGCGATATATGCTTGATGTTGGAATTTTAACATTATTGAAGGTGAGTGAGGCAATTATATCGTATAGTCCACAGAAACAAGTTTGGTTACCAGAACCAAATAGATTTAATATTGATGATACCAGGAAAGAATTTCCTAATCTTAATGAAGATGACATTATTAAAATCACTAATAATATACGTAAATGCAGAGACGAGCATGATGAAAAACTTGCAAAAGATCTTGGTAGAAAGATAATTGGTAAATTTACTCAAGGAGGAGCATATGATCATAAATGACACTGTACAAGATTGATTATGGACGATGCTGAACTAGATTTTATAATTGCTGATACAACAGAAAAAAATACATTTATAAATCGGAGTAATGCTTATTTGTCAGACGGAACCAAACTAGGTACAATTGTGAGTTATTTTGATGGTGACTCACCGCAGTTTACTCATTTAAGATCATCTATGTTGGCATATGTTTCTATAAATCTACTGTCTATGATAAATAGATTTCCTCGTGATGCTGTCAGAGTCGCCACGGATTCGTTCTACATAAATAAAAAATATACAGATTTATTAAAACCGCTACTTGGTAATGGTGAATGGGGGTCATGGAGAATAAAACAAGAAAATATACTTAGCTATTCTGAATCTGCCGACGTTGAAATTAGGGAAATATATTACAAAAATAATATTCAAATATCAGTCATCAGCACCATCTGTGTACTATCCTGTGGCTAGACATAAGACTGTTTATCTTAATGGGTGTGGAGGGTCAGGTAAAACAACTCGTGTGATTAAATTATTCATGAATAATAATTCGGATATAATTGTTTTGACACCGACACATAAATTAGCCAGACAGATAAAAGAGCGAGGAGTAAAATCGTTTACTTATCATAGTTTCTTTAGATGGTGTGGAGACACATGGACTCCTGAGCGAATGGGCGAGAAATATATACCTAAATATATTATATGGGACGAGATATGCACGGTGTCGTTAGAAATATTAAAAACATTTCTTGAATGGCTATTGACGAAGAATACTGCTATAATAATGTGCGGTGATCATGGTCAACCACCACCCTTTACTGGACAGTCTCCACATGAATGGCTGAAGAATAACGTAGATTATTATGAAGAAATAAATGATGACCATAGAGTTATTGATGAACCGCTGAAGGAATTTAAAAGATTAATCAGACTTCAGCCAGACAGAGTACAATGTGAGATAATGCGAGGAGTAATTCCAGAGACTTCTATGAATAATTTTCTAAATTTATGGAATCCCGCTGATTTAATAGTTGCAAGTAGAAAGATAGTTCGTGATGAACTACAGGATAAATTATTTACGTTACATAAAGAAAAGTTTCCAGATCTACCAGTACCATTATGTTATCGCCCTTCAGATACTCGACGACAGAATATTGATGTTGAAATTCCTGGTGGTGAAATACAGAATCTTGTCTTGAATGATATTATTTTAGTCGATATTAATGTCGTTGAGAATGCGCTGAGTATGAATAAATCACCGTGGACGTTAGGATACGCTATAACTATTCACTCTTCACAAGGGTTAACTATTTCTGATACAAATATCTGGATTATAGATGATCGGATTGAATGGTCGAATTTAGTCTATCTTGCAGTTTCTAGAGTCAGAAGAATATCTCAACTACATAGGGTTATTATGAATTTTACAGAAAATAATGATCAAACTGTTAATAATGACGTAATAAGAAAAAACTATCTGGTTATAAGCAGTGTGATAAAAAAAATAAACGTGACTTTGATATTGATACTGAATTTATTATAAAACTAAAAACACAACAAAATAATAATTGTGCAAGCTGTAACTGTAATATGTTATGGCAATATTCGAATAATAATCCAAGACAATTTACCGTAGATAGAATTAATAGTGATCTTGGTCATATACGTGATAATGTGATGCTGACCTGTCTTGAATGTAATCGACGTCGGGGCGCTGGTTATGTAATTGTATGTGGTGGTAATTGTGTGTCTTTAGGAATTACCTGTAATTGTTCACGTACAAATCCACGTTGAGGGGCTGTAGAATCTAGTCTGTAGATTGGAGGTCTACCAGTAGATCTAACTACACTAGAAATTGTATGTGTAGTCACGCTCCAGATAGGATCGGTTGCTCTTTTTTTACCACCTTCAAGTTCGCCAGGTTCGTATAAATATCTTACAGTTACATTACCTAATACTGGTTGAGGTTGATGTCTGTCATTGCTACGGGGTATATATTTTTTTGTGATCGCATTAGAAGGTTTCATGGAAGTTGAACGAGTAATTTCGTTATTTAATGCAGCTATCACACTTGGTAACCTTGCAACCCATTCACGAGATCGCTCACCGGACTTAAAGTCAGTAGATATTTCTTTTGCATATTGGTATCCAAATAACCGCTCGGCAAGTGTTCGATTAAATCGTTCAACAATTGCCTGATCACGATGAATTTCAGTATGTCCTCGTCTGATTTTAACGTTATATTTTTTCATCAACGATAATACTGTACCAAGAAATTCTTTGCCAGGATCAACCTGTAATAACTGTGGCCATCGCAAAGGTCCTCGCTGATAAATTCGTTCAAACGCAGATGCAACTTCAGACGCTGTCTTTGTTGATAATGGTTCAGCTTCTTTATATCTACTTGCAACGTCAACGACAGTTAATGCGTATTTGTATGCGCGTGATTGACGTTTACCAATTTTAATGGTATCGTGTGGTAAAAATAAAATATCTGCTTGATGAACCTCATTAGGAACGCTGACATCAAAATGTGCATATTGAATATTTTTTAGGTGGTGGTAGATAAATTTGCCATATTGCCTGTCGTGCTAACCACGCTGCAGCAACAGAATGTGAGACTTTTGCTGCTTCAGATAATTTAGTAATAGCTGATCTGCCTCTCCAATATCCTCTTGGGCTATAATAAATGGATTCCATTATAATATTTATATAATTAATTACCAGCCCCTAACATTATTTTACTTTTCATGGCAGATTTTACTAGAAAACTAGCTAATTTATCTCTAACAGATTTATTAGGTATAGAATTTAATGCATGAATCAATTTTACATCTGCGAGATGCCTTTGTTGTAAATCTTTACTTTTATACGCAACGTCATGAACATGACACGCTTTATCAATCTTATTTATTGGATACTCTCCTGATCTTGGTTGATCTTGATCATCAAGTCGGATATCAAGTCAAGTTCCGGGACCGCAATAATTATATCCTGGTAAGTGTTTCTCACCGGGGTATTTAGCCCACGGAGTTCCTGGTAATTTTCCTAATAAAGCGGCTATATCTCCACCTGTCTTTGTTTTAACAAATTTGTATTTCTTGGTACCACATTTTACACATTTGCCCGTCAGAGCACGTCGTTTATTTTTCGTTGTTATTGTAGTTAGTTCAGCAGTGGGTGTAGAATTTACATCGAACACAATATAGACTCATATTATTCATTATATGGATATAATTGACTTTTCGGCGACACGAAAACAGGAGCCAGTGAAGCATCATCCAGCATTACCAAATTCGATAAGGATGATTATAATAGGTCCATCTGGATCAGGTAAAACACAACTATTATTAAATTTAATAATGCGATGGTTAAAATGGAGTAAATTGTATTTAGTAGCACCATCTGTAGATGATCAACACTGTTACGAAGTACTCGAGGATTTTAATGAAAATGCAAAATTGCTGAATGAAGACGGTAATGATGTTGTTGACTTTATTACCGATATTGATGAAGCCCCATCTGTAGATGACCTAGATGGATTTATTAATAATTTAGTTGTGTACGATGACGTTATGCTGGACAGACAAACAAATCCAGCTAGAATATTTTCTCGAGGTAGACACAAGAATACAGATGTTATTTACGTCACACAACGATATACACAAATACCTAAAGTGATCAGAGACAACTGCAATATTTTAGTTGTGTTTAATGGAGTAGATAATTATACTCTACAGAATATTTACTATACTTGGTGTTCAGGAGATATGGATATGATTAAGTTTAAAAACTTCTTTTCAAAAGCACAAGCTGTTCGGATTTATTACAATAAATCTACATGATCCAAGATCCAGATATCGCGTAGGTCTAGATAAAATCTTTGGTTAATTACAGCAGCAGGCAGGGTGAACGACAAAAATTGAGTGACCCGACGAGTAAACTAAACGCATTATAACATAAAAAACAAAAAAGTCAAAAATAAAATAATAAAAATGAGCTAACCCAAACGATTTATTATCCGTTTTTCAAACTATATGGTAATAATAAAAGTTAGGAGGTTCGGTTTAGCGTTATTGACCTTATTTTTCAGCCTCTGTAGGAACCTTTATTTTTGTAAAATAAGGTCTCGTACAAAGTGGTCTGTTCACCCTGCCTGCTGCTGAACCACCCAGATAGCAGCAGCCGTGGTAATCCCAGAACGCAATATACAAATTGGAGCCTGGCTACCGGATCACTGTTCCATATTTACAGCAGAATTCTGGGCTATCATGGAAGCTCTGAAATGGATAAAAACAATAGCATTAAAAAATCTGTAATAATAAGTGACTCGCTTAGCGTCATCACATCCATTCAATCTAACAACACCAAATCAAGAGTAAATTTTCTAAGAAAAGCTTATGTACTACTAAAAGAACTCAAAAACAGCAAACAGTACGTAGAGTTTATGTGGATTCCATCCCACATATATATCTTAGGAAATGAAACAGCTGATCTGACTGCTAAACAAAAATCAGAAGACCCTAGCTCCACCCCTCTAAAATACAGTGTAAACAAAATAAACACCATTGTTAGAACATACATAAATTGCAGATGGCAAGAACAGTGGAATCTAAGCACAAAAGGACGGACACTCTACGCCGTCCTAAGCGAAATAGACAGGACTATTAAACCACCTAAGATAAATAACTTAGAATAAAAACTTATAAACAGAATTAACACCGGAAAAACCAAACTAGCAAACAGTTTCGGAAAACACAGAGGGCCTAAACCAGCTAACATCAACTGCTTCCACTGTAAAACACCAGAAGATTTACATCATATTTTCAACGTCTGCCATAAATACAAAAAGAAAGATCAACATTCAGTCTAGAACAAAACAAAATTGGATCCCCTAGTACATACCCAGAATTTTTAGGAAAATGAAATCCAAACATCATAACTACATACCAAAACGTAATCAAATTCATAAATGAGTCAGGACTAACAAATAAAATATAAGACCCCCCCACCAAAAAAAAAACCCTAGGAAAAACTTAACATCCTCCCAACCTACCCTGTCAGGCCTCAAGCAAAGTAAAATAGTGGAACAACCTGCGGGACGGGTGTCTTTTACGTCACACTGGGACCTGATTACTCAGCAAAGATATCGGTCTTCCCCAAAGTTGACTCCATTTAATTACAAATTAAAAACACCACAATAACAGCTACAACAAACAAATCCCTTCAATTATTAATTTTAAAAAACATACCTACCTCCCCTTCCTTTTCCTGCTTTCTCTCAATTAACCTGCAATCCAATTACATCTTTTAATCCTACCAAACTAACACTTCCCAACCAAAAGACGACAGCCACCTCAATATGAATTAATAAGATCCCAAAACCTAATATTATAAGGTGGTCCGAACACCCAGGATCATCAGGGCCCGCCACACAAGGTGACTACGTAAATCTAGATAATAAAAAAAATATTAGGGCCCCAAATAGCCTTATATAAGGTGGTCAAATGCCCTATGGCCATAAGGCCCCGCTGCACAAGGCGGCAAAAAACTAATTTACGTATGTATTCGGTCCCAAATAATTACAGGTTGACATACCCCAAGACCGATAGGCCCCGAAAATAATAAAGTGTGCTTTGTAAGACCCCAAAACAACACATATAAGGTGGTCGAAGCTCAGGACCATCAGGGCCAGTCACATAAGACGACAAAATTCAAATTAATAATTCACAAATGGCTGTCATTTGAGGTTCCTACTTCGTAACAACTAAAACAATAACAAATACAAAAATAGCACAAGGTACGTTTTACAAAATTCTAAAACCGTGCAAGACGGAAATCTTTAGGCCAACACCCTGGAGTCACCGGGCACCACCCTGCGGATTGGCGCCTGCCTGCCCACACTACGTCCTCCTTTTCCTCGACCTGACATCAAAATTTTAACAGCGTGCAAAGCACGCATAAATACCATACCAAACATAACTCTCTAAACAACGAAATACATGAGTGCGTGACGGTACTACTCCCACTCGTTTACTCAGTTTGGTAAAAGCAGACTGAAAACACGAGTGCGTGTTGGATTAATTTCCCACTCATGATAGCCTAACATTCAGGTAGTTTGGAACTTATTGTTCCGCGACGTGACGGCTAAATTAATCAGCACTCTTTGCGTGCATAAGCGCCTGGGGGATGTGGCTCTAATTCCTTTCCCCAGGAACAATTTATCATCCTGCTGTGCAGGGATAAAACAGTGGTACATGTACAATTGTACGCACACCACTATAATTAAACACATCATCATCATCACCTACCAAACAATCCACAGAGATAGCAGTGCTAACCTAAAATAAATTTTGTACAAGCCAACACACTAATACCAAATGCACACACACACACACACACACACACACACACACACACACACACACACACACACACACACACACACACACACACACACACACACACACACACACACACACACACGTACTCGCGCACATACACACACACAAACACTATTTTTTGTGTTTAGGGACAAGTGTTTTTTGTTAAGTGAGAATTCAAACACACATACACACAAACACAAACGTACGCGAGCACACACACACACACACACACACACACACACACACACACAAACAGACCAAAAACATTTTTTGGTGTTTAGGGACAAGTGTTGTTTGTTAAGGGAAAACATAAACACACATACACACACAAACGTACGCGCGAACACCTACACACACAAAAACATATACACACAAACGTACGCGCGCACACACACACACACACACACACACACACACACAAACGTAAGCGCGCGCACATATATACACACACACACACACACACACAACATATACACACACAAAGTCATATTATTGGCAGCTTGGTTAGGCTCTCTTTTTGTGAACTCCAAATACACCGGGTACCACATATGCATCGCCTATTCCAGTCATTCTCCCAATTGATGCGTGTGGTTGTAAGTGCAGATGGTTGATGAGTGGCCTCATCATCCCAGTTTTCACTTTGAGGGATAGTGAATACTTGTCCCCTCTGTCTTCTCCTATGCCAGACCCGGGGATGATGAGGTCTCTGCCGCTCACACTCTTGCCGCTGTCTCTCCAACTGTTCGTCCCAGTTTTCCATCTGGGGGACAGCGGCTCTTGGTACTAGTGGTAGTGGTTGTGGCAGTGGCTGACGTGGTGGCGGTGGTGGTAGTAGAAGTGGTGTTGGTGTCCTGACTTCAGGATTCACCTCACACATTGACCTAATCATGAGGTGAAGCAGAATCCTTTCTTTCTTCTTTTGCGTCTCCTCTTCTTTCTTCTTTTTTCCTCCTCTTCTTCAATTGTGGCTTCCTACTGGACTTCCTCCATAGCTAGCTCGTCTAGCACGCGCCTGGCATACTCCAGGTGCATAAGGAGTTCTACCAGTTTTGAAATTCTACTCATGTTGATACGTCAACATTGGGTAGCCAGACTGACAGACGATACCCTTTATATACTTCAGCACGGACGTGAAGGAAAACATCCCCCTTACACAAAAACTAACAATACCCTCACCATAACCAAAATCATGGAACGCGTGGACCTAAAAGAGACACTCACGTTCACATTTTTACCTACAAACACACTTTATTGTCACTCATACATATAAAAAACACAGACTATCTTACAAGTCAGGGAAACGAAGTGTTTATAGGCACATTTCTAATTTTTTTTTTACCTACAGACAATTACAAATACACAAATTTTTGGGAATTTGACTACTATCTCTTTTCTAGAATTTTGAAGTAGCCCTGAAAAGGGCTGTTTTGTTTGGGGTTGTGGCAATCTATTATCGTCTAAGATTGCGTCCCCGACTGGCAGCAGACTTTCCTACAGGATAGGGTCTGCTTCTTCGGAAGAAGAAGCACTCTTTAGTGTCCACACCGCAGTCCACAAAACCTCTGTCTGGCTCCTGCTGTTATTGTCGTTGCTGCTGTTGCTGTTCTCTCTGCTGTTTCTGAAGTCGGTACTTCTCGGTCCATTCTTCTTGCTCCTTTTTTATTTCTTCTTTAAAGACCTCTTCTATCAGGTCTTGGGCCACTTTCAGCATCCTCATAATTTCAATCTCATCAGGCTTTGGTATTAGGTTTTGCCTGAGACGATGTAAATGGACGTGTGCTTCGTTCAGCTTTGCTAGATGTCACGGAATTGTGTAAATCTCTCTATTTATTAAATACATGTACTCGGGTTTCGTTTTTTGTGTACAACGATACCCGAGGGTGATTTTTGTATATTGCTCATTATTTCGAAACAGTGAGTTCGGTTCATCCTATCCCGCACGTGCGAAGTGTTTTCGATAGGAAAAACCGATTTTTTTTTCAGCGCACAGACGATGTAGTCTACATCGTCTGTGTATAAATGCCTCACCGTAAAGTGATATATTCACATTACGGAACGTTTTGTCAGCAAGCAGTCTACCCAGTACAGGAGCCCCCTAGTTCCAAAATGTCAGATAAACAGAGGAAGAATTACAGAATCAAACGAACGGAAACGAAACGGACTTTGAATTAAGGCCATGGGGCAAGAATATTAAAAGAAATTAATGAAATACAAAATAAATGGAATACAATATGCGATGATGAGACTCCTTCCTGTTGAGCAGGGAGAAAGGACAGATC
>JAECUM010038248.1:0-39766 GCA_016617855.1 Megalonaias nervosa
GTGTGTGTGTGTGTGTGTGTGTGTGTGTAATCTGACCACATATTCTTCACTTCTCAGCTTGACTTTACCTTTTCTGCTCTTTGGAAGGTGTTCCAATATATTTGTCTTCTCTCTTTTGTCTGTTGATGAATGTTTGATTCTCTTTAGAAGCGTTTGTCTTCGTTGGGAATTTTGTTCTATGGTATTTGTCTTAATCATGTCTGATAGGTGCTTTTTATAACCAGAAGAGTGTTGATGTGCTGTTAAACCTTCTGCGTGTCTCCTTTATAGCCGGAAATGTCCTGATGCGACGTTAACTTATTTACATCTCTCCAACCAAATGTAACTTAACGCATACTCATGTCGTGGTTTCTAATGGATAAACTGCCCAAGACAAGTTTAACAGTTCCGAACGGATATTCTAAAATTAGATTAGCATTTTTCATCACGTTAGGTGATATTATATCACGTCAAAAAATGGAAAATCGAATCATCATGAACAGGTGTAATTACAGTATCCAGGTATAGAATGAAGTGATAATGCTTAGGGGGCGCTGCAGATATTATGATCGTTTGGGAGAGTGGCATGTTTACATTGATGTTGTTTGCATTTCTCAATATGCACAGTGGAGAGAATAATGGCAAACCTCGATGTACTGTCCTTATAATTTCTTTAGATATTGTACTTATGTACATTGCACATGATCTAAGCACACAGCTAACCAAAATCATTGATCTCATGTGCCCCATATATCAACCTGAAGTACTCTAAAGTACATTATCTTTAGCAGTTACTATTATTAAAATAGGGAAACATGTTCCCAGACTAGACAATACCAGCTTCTGAAAAGTGCTATGAATAAATTACCAAATATATCAGCTCCTTTTGACAATTTACCTCTGATATCCGTGAAGTGAAAATAATCAAACGGAGGTAGCAATTTTTTGTTATACGTGCAGTAAGGCAAGTCGTATGCTCTATAACCCATATTACACAAATCAATCATACACCAAAATAAAGGGAATTCAAAGTTCATTTAATAATATTAAACAAAATCAATGTCGTTTTAAATAGCTAGTACAAAAGCAGCAGAGAGGGTGAACAGACCAGTTTGTCGTTCGAGTATATATTTGTCCTAATTGTATAGGAAAAGACGGTTATCCCTTACAATATTGCCCCCAGCAATTGACACTGAAACAATGAGAACGATCCGTAGGTCGACCCCACCCTCTCTGCTGCTCTGTTTTTGATTAATTTTATGTAGGGTTGCAAACAATTTAAAAATAAAGTATATTAATAATGAACAACTGCAAGTGGTTGTTAAAGACTTCTGCACCCTGTAATAATCAATGTCACGGAGAATATTGTGCAAAACATAATCAGCATATAAAAAATCTAATGGATTACAACGTTGTATTGGATGTGGATTATGATCGCGTGCGGCAATCTGTACAAAGTGTGGTGGTCACAAGTACAGCGCATTATTATGTTATTATCAAAATCGGATTAAGCAGAATATAAAAAAGGAAACTCCTCCAACTGTACGTGAATATTTACATAATTACGCTAAAATAACTCCTGTTATTGCTGACCAAGACGAAGATTTCAGAATAATAAACGAGCGGAAACAACGTGATGAGAAAGAGCGAGAAGAGCACAAGGCGATCGAAGAAGCAGAACGAATAAAGAAGATCTGTAGAAAATTAAGATGTACCTAGAAGAGTATATATCTAAACACTTCACCCTCTCTGCTGCTATAAATTAAACAGCCAGTATACATATTATTAATAAATGAATATTGGAGAACCACACTCAGCTAGATTAGCTCGAGAGCGACTAGAGGCACTTAGAAAATATCTACCCGTCCGTGATTTAGTTAAACAACAACTACAATCACATCAGGAGTCTCAGGTGGAATTTGCAGAAGGTACAGAACAATTATTTAAACCGATTATCGAACCAACAAAGAAAATCGTTACAGCAACTGAGGCAACACAGAAAGCTCTTGAAACATTGCATGTTGATATTGCTGGTCGTATTCAAGCAGCTCAACCTGGGGCTCCTCAACCACAACTACAACCACAACAACCTAAACTAAGAACTAAGATAATAGATAAATTTACGCCTGAAGGCATCGCTGCTATCAGGGATCCAAAAAAATTAATTGATATTGCCGCGTTTGGATATTATGAAAGACAAAAATATGTAAAACCAGAACATGTTAAATCTCTAAGCTCTGCCAATTGGATTAGGGATGTATATCGCATCTTTACTGGTATTCCAGAAATTAGATCTAATGAAAATATTATTAATTATAATGAATTTGATGAGGCTGTACATAAACATGTTGAAGAAAGAGCTAAACAAGTTAAACGACTATCACCATCACCACAACGATTACCACAACAGTTATCATCATCACCACAACGATCACCACAATTACTATCACCACTACCACAAAAACGAGAACAACCATCACCATCACAACGACTACAACAACTACAACAAGAGCTACAACGACGAGAACAAGAACGACAAGAAATAATGAAACGATTGAAATCACCACGACGACCAGTCCAAACAACAGGTAAGGAAGAAGAAGAAGAATATTGGCCGTCAGACACCTCTTCTGGCAACATAAGTGGAAGTGGATTTACTACTCATGGAAGAGGCCTTATTACTTGTCCTAATAACATTCTTGCTGATGTTGATCGACTAGAAATCCTCATTGGAGGAAAACGAGCTGGTAATAATTCTCCAGAAATAATTAATGAAGCAGCTGATATTTGTCAACGATTATTTACAGGTGGAATTATGGATATTAATGTATATCGGTCCCTCATTAATGAAATCGCCGATGACTACCATAGTGACTAAGTCACTGGATTGAGTATATAATTAAATACAGTTACTATAATAAAATGATCGTACATAGTACTCAACGTGGACCAACCATGGTCAGGGCAGTAAATTCTCGATTACCAGTATACAAAACAACCTACGGAGATGGACTAGGTGATATTGTTCAGGGTCTGTTTAAAAGGATAGCCCCAAAAGCAATACCGATTGCAAAGCAACTGGGAATGAAAGCTATTGATGTTGTTCGTGAAAAAAGTATTGGTGCTGTTGGTGATGTTGCTAGTAAAGCATTCTCAACAATCAAAGATAGACTAACACAATTAATACGACGAAAACCTCAACCTGTAAAATTACCTAGCACTGAAGTAATGCCTGCAAATGTCAGTAAAACAATAAATCAAGCTGCTAATCAAAAACTAGCAGAGTTGGCTGATGTACCATTATCAGAAAAAGAAAAAATATAACCGCTAGTCTGATAGCAGGAAGTGGTCTTCGTTTTAGACGATAACAATTATAATAAAGATGTTCAAACGTATATCTGATCCAGCGTTCGACATGGATGCACCAGTACTCAAGGATGAGTCTGTGCGTGATTATCAATATTATTCTTACGATGCACGAGTTCCAAATCAGCCTGGAAAGATTGAACTGCAAGTTTAGGATACAAGCATATATTTTCTACCCGCTGAGGCATTTATTGAAGTAGAGGGTGAAATTTTAAATAACGCTGTTCCTGCAGCACCAGTAGCATATGGAGCTGAAGTTAGGGTTGGTTTTGTTAATAATGGCATCATGGCGTTGTTTGATAGTGCTACGTACATGATTGACGGAAAAAATATTGAATCAATTCAGAAAGACGTTGACGTTGCTACAACAATACTTGGTCTTGCGAGATACAGCGACGATTATTCAAGATCTGCTGGTCCATCAATGATTTTTGCAAAGGATACTTCTGATCACCCTGACAATAGAAATCAGATTACTCGACAGCCCAATAATCGAGCTGTTCCTCCTGTTGCTGCTGCTATTGAAGATCTATATTTTCCAAATCCAGAATTTAACTTAGGATTTGCAGCACGTAGATCAATGTTAAAAGGTGACAGAAGAGCGTTTTCATGTGCGATTCCACTGTCACATATCTTTGGATTCTGTAGAAATGTCAGAAAGGTTATTTTTGGAGCCAAACATACGGTTGTACTATTTCGAAAAGGCACTGACGATGATGCAATATGGCGACCTATTGGTGATGCTGGTAAAGTAGTACTAACGAAACTTTCATTGTGGATGCCGGTGATAACTCCGTCAATACCTGAAGAAGACCGGTTGCTATCTTTTATGAGTCAAGGCGGTAAATCAACGCTGTCATGGTTGACAGTGACCACAGATGCTTTTCAAAGTAACATTAATGGTTTATTTACATGGCAAATAGCTTCTCAGCAGGGTGTTTCTGCACCAAGATACATATTTATCGCATTACAAGATGCTACACGAGTAAATAATCAAACGCGTAGTGTTATGATATTTGACAAACTTGGTGTTTCTGAGGTTTCATTAAGGATAAATGGACATCAAGAACCATTCGAGGATATATTACTGAATTTCGATCAAAATCATGTAGCACGTGTATATCATCGTCTTATGTCGTTTATGGGGCGTGATCAGAACATTGATACTGGTTTACAAATATCACAGTTAGATTTTACAACCTTATATCCGATTTATTACTTTTCGCTCGAACATTTAGATTTAACCAGACAATCAGTAGTTGATATAATTTTTCGAGCTTGTGTGACGCGAGGAGCTATTGCTGATTATAGAGTAATAGCCGTTATACTCAGCGATAAGACGATGTTACTTGAAGGTGTTGGTGGACGAATGAGAGTCGTTGATGCTCCAGTAGAAAATATGTAACACGTAATTAGATCATCTATTATAATTATAATGTCATATAATCACGTTAGTGTTACCCTGACTCCTGGTCAGATTAAAAGGCTACAATCAGCATCAAAATATAACTGTGGAATAAAAATATCGCTAAAGCGAGAACAGATGAGCGGTTCAAATAAATTATTGTTGACCGAGCGTCAATTCAGAAACTTCAATGAAGCCAAAAAATCAAATAAAGGTATAAAACTTAATCTTTCTGAGGGAGCTATCAAAGACATCGCTAAGACGGGTGGTATATTTCCACTTCTCGCAGCTATACCAGCATTAATAGCCGCTGCAGCCGCAGCTGTTGCAAAAGCAGCTGCATTAGGCGCTGTTGGAACCGCTGCTGGAATGGCATTAAAGAAAGCAACCGGACAGGGAATAAGAAGAACATCCAAAAAAAAAAAGGGAAGAGGTCTAAGATTACCAGGGACCCCATATTCTTACGGAAAGGGTCTAAGACTTCCCGGGACAGTTTACTGATATCGCCTATGTCCAATTTTGATTTACTCGACGCTGCTAAAAAACTAAAAATAAAAAACTTTAGAGGTGTTTTTATGCGCGATCAATTACCTAGAACTGCTAGCAGTTCTGAAACTGGTATTATTAATCTCGGGTTGGGTTGGATATGCAATTGATCCACGTGGAATTATTTATTTCGATTCATATGGATTAGCGCCACCTAAGGAATTTCTTCATTATGTCAGCAATAATATTGCTCCAATTTGGTATTCAACGTTACCAACACAAACATTAACTGATCCACCAATATGTGGTCGTGAAGTACTTAATGTACTTGATGCTATATCAAAATCAACAAAACCACCTCATAAAGTCGTGCATGAATATACCACATTGTCACATTTAAACAGACATTGATAAATATAATGGTAGATATTTACGGAAGATCTTCTCGCAAAGCTCAGCAGCAAGGTGATTTATCTAAATATGCAACTCTTGATCAGCTCAGAAATGAGATTGACGATTTATTAAATATTACAAGTGTGGATCAAAATGAAGTCGTTGTTTTTCAGGATAAACAAGGACGATTAAAAACGAGTAACATACAACTGCCAGATGTACTCCTACGAATTCCTACCGCAGTTGTTGATAATATCGTTATTTTCTCCGATCAAGGTAAAATACAAGATTCTGGTAAGTCAGTTAACGATTTTATCAAGCGAGCTGGTGATTCATTCACGGGTCACATTATCATGAATCGAAATAAAATTATAGACCTTGGAAATCCAACCGTAGATACAGACGCCGCAACAAAAAAATATGTCGACGATCAAGAATCTAAGTACGTGTTAGTCAACGGTGGTATAATGCGTGCATTTCTCAACATGAATAATAATGGTATTAATAATCTTAGAACACCAGAATCAGATTTTGACGCTGCAACGAAGAAATATGTAGACGATAGCAACATTCCTACAACAACTTCGCTAAAAACAATCAATAACGAAATGACCACACTCAATGGTACTTTTACTAGACACGTGGAAACGTTTTTAAATTTTCGTAGAAACATAAACAAAACCATTAAAGATTTTTTTGGGGAACAACCAACCGTTGACATAAAACTAGCCGACGTTAACATGAAACTCAATGATATTGTTAGTGGAATACCTAATATTGTTCAAAAAACTAATCTGATTAAAATTCCACACGGACAAATTAAAAATATCGTGTACACAGTAGCATCAGGATCAACAACATGGACACCGCAAATAACACTCTCGAACATACCGCAGAAGTAACTGGGTTATACAGGTTATCTATGTACGGTTCGGAAATTACTGCGGCAACTTCATTATCACCGAATGTATATCATAATCCTCTATTGGTGATGCTAACCAAGAACATCAAAGAAATCTTTACGTTGACATCAACGGAAATACCCCCGAGACGTTACTGGTGGTGCCTAGAATTCGTAGCTGAAACTTAATTAAATGACGTTATTAGTATAATGAATCAAGTGACTGAGTCACTTATCGACGTTCAACGTCACAGATACGCTCAAGTATGTGAGTGTCAAACCAAACTAAAAAATATCATCGACGATTATACAATAAAAGTAAAAAAAATATCGCAGACGTATGGTTGTCATTGATATAATCGTTTACTCAGTTTCCGCTGTTGTTGCTGGATCCGGATTATTATTATCAACGATAACAATGACAGCGCCTGCAGTTATAACAATCGTCGTTTCAACGGCAACAACATGCGCAGGTATTTTCAGTATTATCGCTAAGAAGATAGCTACATGTACAAATGATAAATTGCACGAGTATATAATAAAATTACACACAGCAGCAGCGGCGTATTCTAAATTATCATCGTGTCTTTCTGCGTATCTCAGCGATGGTAAAATATCTGATGAGGAGTTCGCAACGATAATAAAAACCTATGATGAAGCATTCAGAATCGCTGACAATAATCAAGGCGAAATAAATAATAACAATAATAATAATGACTGAGTCTTCAGCAGCGTCGCGAGAATTACTTCAACAGATCGTCACTAATACAACACCGTCAAAAACTACAATGATTTCATTAAGTTCGACCAATCCTGAATTTAGCGTTAACTTTCCAACCGCAATTCCTGCAAAAGAAATAGCATTAGCACAGTTACGGGTTTATTATAGCTGGCCTAATATTAGATCAAAACCATTTGGTGGACTACAGCCAAATAATTCATTAGTATTCGCAAATAAGAATAAACCTGATGGAACTCCTGATTGGCAAGTAGTTAGTATTCCAACTGGCAGTTATCAGATAGAACAGATCAACGATGAATTCCAACGCAGAATTAAATCCATTACAGGAAAAGAATCAAAAATAGCAATTACTGTTTACGAACCAACATTATCAGCGGTGATTGAAATAAATTCCCCTGATTATTCTGTAGATATTTATCAAAGTTCGATTAGATCAGTATTAGGATGGCCTGATATTTCTCCTGTTTATAATGGAATTCTAGAACCAACCAAAAATTAATTTCTCACAACGGAAAAAAAAAATCAATAAAAATCCAGAATATCGAAAGAGAAATCCATGGTTTAATATAAATTTTGAATCTGATCCAAGCAAAGATGAATATTACTTTAATGATTTCGACGGTCAAAGGATCCCTAAGATAACTAGGTCAGCATTTAATGCTATCAGAGACACCAGGACGCAGATTGAGAGATATTGTTGATGAAGAATTTTTTAAAAGATTTTTAGATCGTCTTAAGTCTGAATACGATAAAAAACTTAATGATTTAAGAAATTTATTTATTTCATTATCTCAACATTATGACGATGGTGTAAAAAATCAGATAATTGAGTCAATAAAACATTTAAATAGGATCCTATTTGATTTATACATCGCCAATCGAAGTATTATAATAAACGTTACGACTAAAGTCGATATACGTGCTTACGCATCTCCAGAACTTAAGCAATTATTCCTTGATCATTACAAAATAACAGGAAAAGATTTACAAACATTTATAATACCAGATTTAAATAACGCTGAAATGAAGAAAACACTCAACGATGTCATTGATGAATATTTCCCTAAAATACATGCAGCGTGGATAAAAATAGCCCCACCACCGGTTATTCTTAAACATAACAACGATCCATACGGTGGAGGCCGTCATATATCGCCAGGCATTGTTAATATAACATCAACGATCGCAGTCAATCTAGTATGTGATGTAATTGATGGCAGCTATCAAGTAGACCTTGA
The DNA here is from genome assembly GCA_016617855.1 of Megalonaias nervosa. NCBI lineage: Eukaryota > Metazoa > Mollusca > Bivalvia > Unionida > Unionidae > Megalonaias > Megalonaias nervosa. The sequence continues at coordinate 8,511 of JAECUM010038248.1, forward strand.
GAAATCTAGCCAGGCCCAGCAAGGTTATATATTATATACATTTAGCCCTCAAGTGCCTCCCGGGTGGTTAATTGTATCTGAACCAATTAACCCCGTTTATCTACGTGTACATAATCCGTTATTGTCGAGAATAAATTTCAAACTTACTGACCAGACAGGATACATTTTGGATCTACGAGGAGAATCACTTAATATTAATTTGTATATACGCTCGTAGAACGTCTGAGTAAATAATCAGGGGGAAAAAAATAATCAGATGGGTAAATAGGTACTCTAATTCATAAAATTATTAAAAAAACATAAAATGTGCTGGGGTTTTTTGCCCTCAAAAATCAGAAATTTGACAGAAAAACATAAAATGTGCTTGGTTTTTTACCCTCGATAAATCAGAAAAATAAGTAAAATTTAATTTTTTTCAGAAATATATTATAAAATCTTTTTTTCTCTTAAATAACGTTAATTTGATAAATATGTTTTGGCGGGTTCAATTCTTATTGCACATGTAATAAAGCGAGATAACTCTGTTATTTTTCTCTGCAGAGTAAATTAAACGATTATTTCCCTTACTACTACGTTCGATTTACAGACAACGAATATATCTTGTTTTTCGTTAATTATTTAGTGATTTATTTGTTTTCTGTAAGCAATTAGCTGTTAGTGAATCAGTAATTTGTAACAGAGAGGGATATTGATGCATCTTTTAACTCTGATAACCTTAAATTCACGTCAGTTTTATATACCAAGTACGTAGAGTTATTTTTAGCTCTAACACATGTATTTTGACCTTAACGAACGATAACTCATACAGAAAATGTAATATGCGATTATTTTATTAATTTTGAAAAATTGAAGTAAATTCACGCTACAGTTCTACATTCTATTAGTAATACAAGTCCTGTGAGACAGCGCAAATATTTTATATACTTAAATTTAACTGTATTATTGATAAGAGAGCGGTGGCCAAAGTGGTAAGGCGATTGGACGTAGATCGAAGTTCTGCAGACTCTCGCGTGTTCGAGTCTCCAAAAATGCTAAAGATATATTATCTTGCATTTGGCGACTGATGCTATTAATTGGGGGAACCCGGAGAATTTCCTCGAAATCCACAACAGACAAAATACACTCTCCTATCATACACCCTTGTGGTGGGTGTACTTTTTGCACTCCCCGGGGTTTTGTATGGGGGGAGAGTGTACAAAATCTGTTGGACGTAGACAAGATTCCCCCGTCATCACCATTTGTATATATTTCATAACCATACAATATATGTTTGTGCCGTTCACAAAAACAGTCCCCCATGGGGACTACTACTTTTGTAAATATTTTTTATTTTAAAGAAATAAATATATATATATATAATGAACTACGAAAACATTAATGATATTATTTCTGCTATTAAAAAATTAAAACATGACGGAATAAAGATATCTGATAATCTTGATCCTCAGAAAATTATGTGTGATTTTGAATCATTACAACAACGAAAATTTGAAAATAAATACACATTACCTTCCAATTACAGATTCGTGAAATCAATTTATCAGTCTATGTTAGAATCCTTGGCAATGGTAAACGACACACAGGTAAAGCTATTTGCACCTCTTGCACGTTCAATCGAAAACATAAGAACTGAATTGTCTCACGAGTACGAAAGAAAAAAGATTATGGACAATCGTATAATGCAATTGAGAAAGATTATGTTATCTGATTCTGTCAAAAGTGAAAGCGAGAGCAGCGACAGTGAAGGTGGACCCATATATGTGGTGATTGCTAAACAAAAACCTTGGCAAAATTGACAATCGAAATATATACAGTAAAAATTTATTGTTTTGAAGAGTTATTTGACGTATTCAAATATTATCTGCTGGTTGTATTTTATTGAATATGCAGAGTTGTATGTTTTATTTGCGACAAATTGTACCGATCGTGGATGTATGCCAAAATATCTGCCTGCTGCGTTTATTGATGGGAAAGTTATTTCTTGGCCTGTTTCTGCATTTATGGATTTAGTAGCTATCTTTTTGAATACTTTACATTCTCCTGTATTTCCACGTCTAGAATTCTGACTCTGTGTTGTAACTTGCAGGTTAGATAAATGATTATTCTGGGGATTCCCATCAAAGTGGTCAACTACAAGTCCGTTTTTAATCAATCCAAAATAACATTCAAAGATGAACCTATGTGAGAAATAATTTTTGCCTCTACCAACACTGAATCTAAAATAACCAAATTTATCAAGACTACCAACTGGTTTTTTTGATCGGCAGTTCCTGATCACGCCATCACGAGACGCTTCATAATTTTTGATGATCGGATGTGCTACAAATTCGTTTTGCTCCATTTATATAATAATATTATTTGTCTAAATCATTTTTTTGAAATCTGGCCAGATAATCCATTGCGGTTTTTATATGGGGATTTACCTGACAATGTCAAGATATTATTTTTTTGTCATAATAACGTTTCAGTTCTCTATATTTTTTACCGCCGCATTTTACACATAACTGAGTTTTTCCTCTGACTCCAATACCACACTGAACACATGGTTTTGGTCCTGTACTTCCATGTTTGATACTCTGCATGTCATTTCCGCAGTATTAGTTTACACATGGTTTATCACAATGAGATATATGTCCAAGTTTAAGCCAAACACACTTATTCCTTGTTTGAATCATTATATATATATACTAAAATTCAATTTAAATATTTGTCTTAATTATAATAATGGAGGAATTATCCGAAGTTGAACCTTATAGACCTAGATTTGATCTTGACAGACTACTAGAATATAAATTTAGTGTTTCGATGCAAGATCTAGCTTTAACGAATGCGGATATAACTAAACGTATCCGTGAAGCCAAAAAGGAATTTCGTGACGATGGTGCTGCTCATGTGTGGTCAACATTCAGGATCGGAAATACTGTTAATATGATGAATGACAAACGAGAAAAGTAATTATTAACCACCTTGATAATCAAAAATATTTTATTTTAATAAAATTTATTGTAAGTACAGATGACGATATTTGGATTATTCGTGATAAGCGTGATCCAGTCCATGTACAGTCGGGAAATAATATTGTTCTCTTAAATAATAAATCCAAACCTGGAATACTGACTGGTATTGATAAGCCGTATTATGAACGAAGGTATCCTGTGACTGCTGTTGTCTATGCAATGTATCCGCTGAATGATAAACCTAATGTTCCGGATCTCAAACCGATGAGACTGTCAAGAATAAACTATGTAGCTGAACGAGTTACAGAACATTTTACAAATGCGATACGTGGTTATGGCTTGACAGATTTACGACGTAAAAAAATAAATACATGGGCAGAAACAGTTAAAGATACTGGAGCATCTATTAAAGATGTTGCTGAGCTGGGAAAGATATTAAAATTTCCAATAACAGTGAGGACATTAACAGGAGAGATTTTGTATAAATCAAAATATGAATCAAGAGGAGCTTCGAAAGATATCGTTGATCATAACGCACATGCATGGACTAATGCTGTAACAATATTTCCACGAGACAGAACGGTTAAATTTTATGGTGGTCATATATTTGATTTTATCAGAAATATCAGTAAAAGTGACCCTGTGTCTGTTTGGTTATTTCAAAGTTCAGAACATGATTACGATTAATTTGTACGGCCTAATGGTGATATTTATCGTACAGAATCTCTTCATGAAGAAATGAGAAATCTTGCGCTGAAATATACTTTTGACGATATCAAGGTTGGAGAATTATTAAATAATTGTTTTACCGTACCATCGGTTGCTGCCCATTTCGCTCAGGAGAAAAATTCATGGAAACCTACACGATCGGAATTTCTTGAAATGTCCAGAAAAGTTGTATAGAATATGGACACGGTGGATTATGGAATACCAAATATGACTATAGTGACGTTATTTCAGCTGACATGGTAGCATGTTATCCTGGGAGTTTTCCTGGATATGGAGAATGTTCTAAATACTTTAAGAGATTTGGACATCCATCACATGAGATGACCAGAGTAGCGATAAATGGACCCTTACCAGATTTTGACTTAACCGGATTTGCCTATATAGAATCGTTCGAGTTCACAGAAAATCTCCATATTATTACTTATGTTGGTTTGGAAGACATTTTTCAGAAAAATGTTGGGTTCCAATAGTACTATTGCGATATATGCTTGATGCTGGAATTTTAATATCGTTGAGAGTAAATGAAGCAATTATATCGTATAGTCCACAGAAGCACGTTTGGTTACCAGAGCCTGTCGATGATGCCAGGAAAGAATTTCCTGATCTTGACGAAGATGACCGTAAATGCAGGGACGAACATGATGAAAAACTTGCAAAAGATCTTGGTAGAAAGATAATCGGTAAGTTTACTCAAGGTAATTCATACGATTATAAACGACACTGTACAAGATTGATTATGGACGATGCTGAACTAGATTTTATAATCGCTGATACAACGGAAAAAAACACATTTATAAGCCGATGTAATGCTTATTTATCAGATGGAACCAAACTAGGTACGATTGTGAGCTATATTAAGGCGACTCACCGCAATTTACTCATTTAAGATCTTCGATGCTAGCCTATGTTTCGATAAATCTATTGTCGATGATAAATAGATTTCCTCGTTACGCTGTCAGGGTTGCTACGGATTCATTTTATATACATAAAAAATATAAGGATTTATTAAAACCGCTACTCGGTAATGGTGAATGGGGAACATGGAGGATAAAACAAGAACATATACTTAGTTATTCTGAATCTGCCGACGTTGAAATTAAGGAAATATATTACAAAAATAATAATCAAGTATCAAAGTCATCTGCACCATCTGTATACGATCCTGTGGCTAGACATAAGACTGTTTATCTTAATGGATGCGGTGGTTCAGGTAAAACAACTCGTGCGATTAAATTATTCATGAATAATAATTCAGATATAATTGTTTTGACACCTACACATAAATTAGCCAGAGAAATAAAAGAACGAGGAGTAAAATCATGTACATATCATAATTTCTTTAGATGGTGCGGAGACACATGGACTCCTGAACGAATGGGTGAGAAATATATACCTAAATATATTATATGGGACGAGGTAGACACAGTACCGTTAGAAATACTAAAAATATTCCTTGAATGGTTATTGGCAAAGAATACTGCTGTGATAATTTGTGGCGATCATGGTCAACCACCACCCTTTGTTGGACAGTCTCCACATGAATGGCTGAAGAATAATGTAGATTATTATGAAGAAATAAATGATGACTATAGAGCTATTGATGAACCGCTGAAAGAACTTAAAAGATTAATCAGACTACAGCCAGATAAAATACAATGTGAGATAATGCGTAAAGTAATTCCAGAGACTAATGTGAACGATTTTTTGAATTTATGGAAACCTGCTGATTTGATAGTCGCAAGTAGAAAGATAGTTCGTGATGAACTACAGGAGAAATTATTTACGTTACATAAAGAAAAGTTTTCAGCTCTATCTGTACCTTTGTGTTATCGCCCAGCAGATACTCGACGACAGAATACTGAAGTTGAAATTCCTGGTGCCTTGGTTCCACCAAGGATACAAAATCTTGTACTGAATGATATTGTTTTGGTTGCTGTTGATGTTGTTGAGAGTGCATTGAGCATGGATAAATCTCCATGGACGTTAGGATACGCTATAACCATCCATTCTTCACAGGGGTTAACTATTTCTGATACAAATATCTGGATTGTAGATGATCGGATCGAATGGTCAAATTTAGTCTATCTCGCAGTATCTCGTGTCAGAAGAATATCTCAACTGCATAGGGTTATTATAAATTTTACAGAAAATAATGATCAAACTGTTAATAATGACATAATAAGAAAAAAACTATCTGGTTATAAACAATGTGACAAAAAAAAATAATCGTGATTTTGATATCGATACTGAATTTATTATAACACTAAAACAACGACAGAATAATCATTGTGCAAGCTGTAACTGTAATATGTTATGGCAATATTCGAATAATAATCCAAGACAATTTACCGTAGACAGAATTAATAGTGATCTTGGTCATATACGTGATAATGTGATGCTAACCTGTCTTGAATACAATCGACGTAGAGGTTCTGGTTATGTAATTGTATGTGGTGGTAATTGTGTATCCGCAGGAATTACTTGTAATTGTTCACGCACAAATCCACGTTGAGGGGCTGTCGAATCTAGTCTGTAGATTGGAGGTCTACCAGTGGATCTAACCACGCTAGAAATTGTATGTGTAGTCACGCTCCAGATAGGATCAGTTGCTCTTTTTTTACCACCTTCAAGTTCACCAGGTTCATATAAATATCTTACAGCTACATTGCCTAATACTGGTTATTCACGGCGTTGTCCGTTATCGCTACGGGGTATATATTTTTTTGTAATTGCATTAGAAGGTTTCATGGAAGTTGCACGAGTAATTTCATTATTTAATGCAGCTATCACACTTGGTAACCTTGCAACCCATTCACGAGATCGCTCACCGGACTTAAAGTCAGTAGATATTTCTTTTGCGTATTGATATCCAAATAACCGCTCAGCAAGTGTTCGATTAAATCGTTCAACGATTGCCTGATCAAGATGAATTTCAGTATGTCCTCGTCTGATTTTAACGTTATGTCGCTTCATCAACGATAATACTGCACCAAGAAATTCTTTGCCAGGATCAACCTGTAATAGCTGTGGCCATCGTAGACCACCACGTTGATAAATTCGTTCAAACGCAGATGCAACTTCAGATGCTGTCTTTGCTGATAATGGTTCAGCTTCTTTATATCTACTTGCAACGTCAACGACAGTCAATGCGTATTTGTATGTGCGTGATTTTCGTCCACGTGTTTTAATAGTATCATGCGGTAAAAACAAAATATCTGCTTGATGAACTTCATTAGGGACGCTGACATCAAAATGTGCGCATTGAATTTTTTTAGGTGGACGTAGATAGATTTGCCATATTGCCTGTCGTGCTAACCACGCTGCAGCAACAACGCGTGAGACTTTTGCTGCTTCAGCAAGTTTAGTAATCGCTGCTTTGCCTCTCCAATATCCTCTCGGAGAATAATAAATGGATTCCATTATAATAGTTATATAATTAATTACCAGCCCCTAGCATTATTTTACCTTTCATGGCAGTTTTTACTAGAAAACTAGCGAGTTTTTCTCTGAGAGATTTATTAGGTATAGAATTTAACGCATGAATCAATTTCTCATCTGCGAGATGCCGTTACTGTAAATCTTTACTTTTATACGCAACATCATGAACATGACATACTTGATCAATCTTATTTACTGGATGCTCTCCTGGTCTTGGTTGATCTTGATCATCAAGTCGGATATCAAGTCGAGTTCCAGGACCACAATAATTATATCCAGGAAGGTGTTTCTCACCGGGGTATTTAACCCATGGAACTCCTGGCAATTTCCCTAATGAAGCGGCTATATCTCCACCTGACACTTTGTGTCCGGAGATAAATTTATATTTTTGTGTGCCACATTTTACACATTTACCTGTAATTGCACGTCTTTTATTTTTTGTTATTATCGTTGTCAATCCAGTGGTGGATGTGGGTACTCTGCATCGAACACAATATAAACTCATATTATTTATTATATGGATATAATTGATTTCTCAGCGACACGAAAACAAGAACTAGTAAAACACCATCCAGCGCTTCCAAATTCTATCAGAATGATTATAATAGGTCCATCTGGATCTGGTAAAACACAATTATTACTTAATCTGATAATGAGGTGGATGAAGTGGGACAAATTATATTTAGTGGCACCATCTGTAGATGATCAAAGATGTTATGAAGTACTTAAAGATTTTAATCAAAATGCAAAATTATTGGATGAAGATGGCAACGATATTATTGATTTTATCACCGATATTGATGAAGCCCCATTCGTAGATGACTTAGATGGATTCATTAATAATCTCGTAGTATATGATGATGTGATGCTGGACAGACAATCAAATCCAGCTAGAATATTTTCTCGAGGTAGGCATAAAAATACTGACGTGATTTATGTTACACAACGATATACGCAAATACCTAAGGTAATCAGAGATAACTGTAATATTTTGGTTGTGTTTAATGGAGTAGATAATTATACTTTACAGAATATTTATTATACTTGGTTTTCAGGAGACATGGATATGATTAAATTTAAAAACTTCTTTTCAAAAGCACAAGCTGTTCCGTTTGGATTTATAACAATAAATCTACATGACCCAAGATCCAGATATCGTATAGGTCTGGATAAAATCTTTGGCTAATTTGTTCATTATAATATGTTCATTTGTTAAATTGCAAATTCACAAGACATTTGTTAGCAGCAGAGAGGGTCCTACCTCGAAGTTGTTCTCGTTGTTTGTGTGTAGTTGACGAGAACAAGTATAAAGAATAGCAGTTTTTTTCTCATAGTTGGGACGAAAGTATGTGCGAAACCCAAATGGTCTGTTCACCCTTTCTGCTGCTAGTCAGCTTCCGGTTAACGACATGTGACGTGATTGAAAATATACCTGGACCTTTATTATAATACCATAAAAAAAACCCAAAACAATGACCACCTCTAATATCCAGCATGTATCTGAATTTCTTTTTTCTTAATTTCCACCAATAATTGTCCTGATTTTCTTTTTAGCGGAAATCGTGCCGTTCTTTATTTTCTTAATAAGAATTTACATGATTTCTTATTTATCACCAAATAGGAATTATGTGGAAAGTGTCAATCGTGATTAATTTTGTGTTCAATAAATAATGATTTCATTAAATTTTGTAGAGCACATCAATTGTTACAAGAGATAAAATGGGGACGATACTGAAAATAGAGGATACTTAAAAATGAAAGGAAAATCGAAAAAATGAATTATTCAGTTGATCCGACTAATGCATTGTAAATAAAAATGATAACATTGCATTGGACAAATCAATCTATTACTTCCAATAAGAAACCTCTCACATCAAATAAAGTGTTAAATACACAAAATGTTGATCTGTATAAGTAATCCAATAAGAAATAAAACAAGCACACAAACTAAAGTTAAATTTTAATCTGGGATACCACGAAGGAATGACACACATCTTGTGTAGGCTCCCTATCTGCCCATACAACCAAATTATACCCCTCTGCATCTTGCTTGCTGATCGGTACCAATCAGAATATAATTTCAATATGCTGATGCAAATCGTTATCCATCACAATGTTGATTGAATTTTGTTTATACTGACATACATTAAAGAAGCCAAAACAAATATAGCTGAGCGTTCTCGGATTTCAAGCAATGATAACATGTGAGTATGCAAGTCCTTCGTCTCCGATTTCTTTAGAACCATGGAGTGTTTGACAATACTGATATAGTACATGTCACACAGACACTAGCTACAAGGTAAACAGTTGTTTTCTGTTTTCTGTATATCTAGTCACATTGTCACTACAAACAGTGACAGGTATTACATTTTCTACCTAAAATGTCATATTTCTCTACATTTGTCATGTTAATCGCTGACTTTTTGACAGCTCTCAGGACTAAAATACACTAATTTCATTCGCCAATTTCTCCAAAACTTAGTATTATTTTATTAATGAGGAAATTTGAGAGATTTGTTCATGTTTGTGGAATTTTCCTACACATTTCCTTTCTTGTTTTCTTGAAAGAGCACCCCCAGGAATACGATTTTAATGGATTTTTTTTGCTATTATTGTCCGTATGGAACTCTTACGCAACCTCCGATGGTGTCAAACATTCCATAGTAAGCGGATGGTAAAATCTCAATTTCAGCAAACAACTCCGAAATATAATGAAATGCATGCTAGGTGATTTGTATTGTATTTAGATTATTGCATCTAACTGATTGAGACGAACAGGATTGTATTTAGTGGTAAGTTTTGTTTTTGTTGTCTGAATTGTACACAGTCAGCGATTTGTTACATAAACCTATCTCCGTCCGAATCCTTGAAAAATCGATATGATGAACTCCCATTTAATATGTTTGAAGCCTAAGAAACTCTTCAGTCCCAGTCCACCTCCATAGTGTTGATATGGGATGTCGAAATGTGTACAGTATTATTTACGGGTTTGTTGGAGTACTCAAGTTACCAAGTCACTCACTATGCTGGGCCGTAGTTTGCTGAAGCGCTGGCATTAACTATATTACACATTTCTCACAGGTTAGCCGATATGGTTCAGGTCGTGTGACGTGTTTATTTCGATCAAAGTGTAACTACGTGTGCGTTTTGGCGCTATTGAATATATAGTATGACATGGATAATTTGCTCGCTTGGCTGGTGACATTCATTCAGCTGAAAATTAAATATGAATACGTTTCCATTAAAGAAAATACAGGTTTTCTAACATTATAATAGGAACACATTTCCTGGTCACTTCGCCAAAATGCGTCCAAGAACTTAATCTCGGTTATGAAAACATAACATTATGTGAGAGTTCTTAGACACATAATACTGCATTTCACAAGAAACAAACAAACCAAGCCATTAAAGTTACTACACGATAGTATTTTCCTTTAAGAACTAATGTACAGAAAACATCAGTTATAAGTAAATCATTGAACATTTGGTTCCAGTCTGGTTCAACAAAGGCTGCGTAAGCAGTAACATACTCTGAGTCAATAAATCTCTGTCAGAATATATTTGTTTGGTCAGATGAACAAAACAGATCCGAAGTGGGAAAAATGCATGACGAGTTGATTATAACGGCCATAAATAATACTCAAAGTTTTTACATAAAGCGTTTCACTCTACTTCATTGAATATTATGGAAGGAAATTGTTAAAACATTTTCATCAGTTTATTTGGACAAATGACTATACATCTTGGTAAAGCTTTCTAATATCCAAATGCGAAAGTCTTCTCAAATAAACTCCATATCCATAGTCTTTGGTATAACAGTTGGCATATACAAGGATGAGTATCAAATAGCAATTATACTCTTGATGATCAATTCATAAATAACACTTATAATTCCACACATTGTATGCATTACATGCTAAAAAAGCGTTGTGGAATCGTATTAATGCAAAGCTCATGTTTGTGCTTAAGATACCGAATTTAAATGTTATGTTTTAACACTTCATTACGACTAATCAAGATTTTGAAATTGTTGTCGTTTAAACTCTATCATCCACCATATATTCATGAATACGGTATTTATTATTTTGTATTAAAGAAGACAAACACTATAGGCAATTTGCTTTTGTTCCATTCCTGTATTTTATTTTTCTTACACTGTTATCTCCACAACGAGATTTAACAAAAACAAAAAACATATGTCAAAGTTAAAAGCCTTGGTTAACAAAATGTGTGTACGTGTAATTAGGATCTTTAACGTAGTTTTAACATTTTTTTCAGTTATTTTGCTACGATGTCTGCAGTCTGGTAGTTTATAATGATGTCTAGTTCAGAGGCCTCATGCTGCAAACATGTAGCATCATGTTCCATCCAGTCACATTTTCATGACACCGGGCCAGCCAGTCCTAGCATTAGCCTCTTAATACTGAGCGCCAAGCGAGGCAGTTACTAGTACCATTTTTAAAAGTCTTTGATATGACTTTTCCGGCTTTTAACTCGCCTCGCGCATCCGAAACGGACGCTGTCACCACTTAGGCCACTGGAGCAGATTTACGGAAATAAAACGGCTTGGATTACATAATATCAATGAAATGAAACAAATAACAATTATTATTAACATTTTACACACCTTTCATTTAAATATTTTTTATATAAGGCCTCAGGGCACTAGTTATTGAATAAATGAATCACCACTCTATACATAACCCATTAGTACTATTAAGATAAGTGTCGTGCAGACAGTTGGAACAAGGTCAGATGTGCCACTCATTGCCAGTCTGGCTTCATTTGATTAAATTATAAAACAGATTTGAGGTGTTAAATCCAAGATAACCAATTACTAGCCTTTCGTCTAAGATAATGGCGAATTTTTATGCTATGAGTTTAGGACAATGATACCTTGTGATATATCTCCAAGCATAAAACAATAACCTCAGTTAAGTGGCTTATCCACATATGCTATCCTATACCCAACTATTTAGCTTGATTTAAATAAGGACTTCAGTTTATCAGCAAATTCATTAGCCACATCAGTCTTTCAATAACAGGTATGCAGCATATGCCATCATGACGTTGATTGCATATTGAATATGTAATCTGTATATTAATATGCAATGAGCTTACAAACTTTGGTTAATAAGAGTTTTCCCGGATTATCACATGATGCGTGTTTAAATCTATTGCGTGTAGAACGTGAACACGTAACAAAATTCTGGCATTTTCATGATGACTGTGAGAGGAGTAAGATCCTGATCAGATTTAATATCATGCAGAGTTATAGAAAGGTACAATAGGAGGAACTCTGTTTAAAATATTAGATGATTATGATGCTTTAAACATTTGTAAGTGAATGTACAGTTTAAGCTATTTAAGTGAATTTAGAGATCAAATCACATTTCAGGACTATTTCAAGGACTACTCATTCGACATAGAGAAAACAATTTCGAATAAAAGTGATTCATTCCTTAATAAGAAGCATTCTAAGTTAGTTGAAAGGTATCATGTTTTTCGTTCGGTTTGCATGGTTTGTCACCACATTTTCAGGACATGATATGCTAAATATAGTTACCAGTATATTTAGGTGGAGAAACAACCGCCAAGCCAGGGGAACCTACTGACAAGGTTGCTTGCATGTCGACGCTGTCCGAGGAAAGACTGGAACCGACGTGAACAGGTAAGATATCAGTGATCTGTATAGACCACTCAGGCACCCAGGCCCCAGCACAGAACGAACTGTTCCAATCTGCTATGTGCATTTACATTCAGGCACAAACATATATTTCTAATTCATGATACAAACCGAACCAGGAGAGAAACCATACACTGAACTAAATAAATATGGAGAGCTAAGGAAGCAAATAACACAGAAAGACTTTCAAAATGAGGAACAACATTATAATTAGTAAACAGATGGAACATTTCATTATATAAAAAAAGATCAATTACATTATGGAAAGATTAAAAAAAATTGTCAAAAACACCAAAAAGGAAAGAAATATAAACGTTGCCAGCCCAGGAGTATAGATATTGACAATGACTTGCTGTTACCTTCAAAACACACAAATTAAATGATCCGAACAATTTACAGGAGATATAAAGCTTATAGTTGTCTAAATGGTTGCTGTATGAATTGGTCTACAACATGTTGAAAAAATAATTGTGAGGAGGATGTGAATACCCAAGACTGATACTGATTCCTTTTGTATTTCTGTTGTAGATAGAGAGCATCGACAGAATCATGCATGGTAACAATCTTTCGACAATACAAACGAATAAGAGACTTTGCGAAGGAATACAAGGTGCTTTAGGTATATATATATATATATATATATATATATATATATATATATATATATATATATATATATATGCAAATGTGACAGAAAGGGTGAATATATATGTTGAGGTTTCCATTCACATCTTCAGCATAAAAAGTATAACATTTACAGCTTACAACAGTTTACAACAATGAGTTTGGAGAAACGGACTTCTCTGTTGGGGAACCAGCTTTAGGAAATCTCTCTCTCTCTCTCTCTCTCTCTCTCTCTCTCTCTCTCTCTCTCTCTCTCTCTATATATATATATATATATATATATATATATATATATATATATAATTTAACTAAGACAATGGTCGACGTTTTATGATTTCTAGGAATAAATGAGAAACGCAGAGTTGACTTTTGCATCGAATATTGTTGAACGTTTGTTGATCTTTTGAATCAGTGGTTAGAAGCGCCCAAGAATTTATTCAAATTTATGCCTATCGAAAGATAACCGCAGTATATACGATACACTAATATGTCAAATGTGAATAGATATAAAACGGCAGTATAAGCAATTATCTACGTGGTATGAAGAATGTAATATTCGTTAATATACATTGCATTTACAAATGTGTTTTATTTAGTTACTGGGAACTAAACTACAAAGTCCGTTTCCTGCATATATTATCCAACTTGGAAGTACTGCAAGATTTCCAGTCTTATACTTGTATTAGGCAGCGTGGTCCTGTACAAAAAAAGGAGAGCCTCAATTTATCGTCTTGGTTTCTCGAAAAAATAGGCGAACTTTCATGTCATATCTTTCACCTTTACAAGGATGCAGAATAATTATAGGGATCATAATCATCATCCCGATGATTATAATCTAACAGGGAGGAAATAAAAACGTTTCACTTATTAATAGCTGAATTTAGATTTTTTTTATTTTTTTTATAAATGTAACTAATTGTTAGTGAATATTGTTTTTGTTACTTCTTTGCTGTTTAACTGAACATTAGCACGTGAAAGGCTATATTGTGTAGAACAAACTTCCTCGTCAATGAAACTCCTATTGCTTGCGTATCCTACCTGGTCTGAGAAGGATTTAAACCTACAGCTTATGATGTTTGCGAGTTTGGCAGAGTAAGAATAGTTGGTTCCAACTCACCTAATTATATTATTTGGAAACGCACCTTCCTTCAATGCACCACTTGAAAAAAGAATATATAATATATATATATAAAGAATATATATATATAACTTTCAACATTTTCAATAGAAAGCATAATTTCAAAATTCCTTCCCGTTTCTGTTAACTGGTTCTTAACGGATTAACTGTCAAGAGGCTCACGTGGCTGCTACCAAACCAGATTTAAGTGTGAATGTTTGTAAAACATCACGAAATGTTTTGCAGCCGTAATTGTTTCACAGTTAGCGATCATTTGCTCTAAAAGTATTACTTATTGTTCTCATGGATTTTCCTTTTGCAGGAAAATTAGATTTGTATAACTTTAGAAACCGTTTGCTTTTCAGTAGAGAAAACAAGAAGGGGAGGAATTACCCTGCCTGATCCACATTCGGTTCCTCTAGCTGCAATATAATAGCTCTTTCCGCAAATGCCTGTTTTTGGATCCGTACATTTCATAAATCGGCAGACGTTTCCAATAGGAGTCTTTTAAAAAGAAAGATATTAAATTAGGCATAGCTCGAAGTGTTTGAGCTCACATAACCAGCGACTAAGTCAAATTGTTTAGTCTAGAGTTATGTTCTTATGATTGCAATACCCACAAGCCAGGTTCTGTTCCCGATGACTGTATGTAAACTATGTGACCCTTTCCTGTAACATTTAGTAAACAGCCTATAGCTCCTCTTGGTCTTGGCTATAGGATAGCTAACTTTGGGGTGGACCATTTTAAGCCATACTGGCGGTAGGAATAGGTCTCTCGGCTGAGCTGCTGTTAAATGGAGTTTACTATATATCAGCAAATATTCTAAACATCCGACTTTTTTAACGATTTACCAACACTATATTTGGTGCTGTGCGACTAGACGCTGCTTAAGCCAGAATTACTCTACCTGTTGAAGTTTGAGGTCGGATAAGCTACCGAAGGGGAACATATGCCTGCTAAGCTGTTGAAAGTTGTTGTGGGTCATGCTGTGAAACGTTGCATTTTAGTGGGTTTCAGATTTTGTGGTTTGGATAAAAGAAACATTCATAGTCAAAGGTACCTGATTTCGTGGATGTCTTATTTATTAAAAAGAAAAGAAAAGCAACGATGCACGTGTAACTGTTTAAGGTTACTGTTATAGCAATATTCATTTTCGTGTGCTAGCAAGTAGTTTTAATCCGTGCTGAAGGTATTATGCTGCGTAATAGCCTTATGCGTTGACAAAATCTGGCGTAATAGCGGTGATGTGAACTAAAACCCGACCTTTCCACTGATGAGGTAACAATTTCATGCCACTATTGTAACGTTAGGTAATGGGGTTCTCATGTGCTTTAAAGTCCACTATTAAAGCATAAAGGTCTAAATAATTATAGATTACGCGCTTGAACAAAGCCAATGATTGTGAACCTGTAAAGCCTGCCAACATGGATGCAGGGATCCAATTTTTGGGAGACCTTGATCGTGCGTGTGTGTGTGTGTGTGTGTGTGTGTGTGTGTGTGTGTGTGTGTGATTTAGACGTTTAACATAGCTTTAACACTTTCAGTCATCTCGCTACGATGTCTTCAATGTAGCAGTATATAGTGATGTTTAGCCCTAAGGCATCATATTTCAGACATGTAACATGTCACTTGTTTTATTGTGCAAACTGTTCATGGTAACCTCTCAAACATCCTATAAAATATAAATATAAATTTATTAACATAGAATTCATGCCACTGAATAAGTTTAGTTATTCCATTTCTAACTGCAGTGGTCACGAAGGGAATTCCAAATAGGATAGGAGATATATAGATCTAGTATTGAATTATAGATGTGATCATAAAGTAAATTCTGAAATTATATTAGTAGAGGACACAATGTATCTCCCAGCGACATTCTTGTTTATAAAGTATAGCAGCATATGTTTTATTCTAGTTTGATGATTTGACAATAAACTTCACCCTATAACTAAATTTTAAATACAATCTTTCAACAAGTAACTGCAACATGAACTATAGTCATATAGACTTCTTTTGTAGAAAAGGATGTAGACATTAACAAGACGTACCCGCACACCAAGTTTTAGTATTCCAGGTGAAAAAGTATGAATGCATACCAAAAACATCTTACGGTCATAAGTGAAATGCATAAACTAAGACAGCCAGCAAAATATAAAAGTATAGTCAGAAGAGGCTTGTTTTGTTATAAGATTGTGGCAATAGAAGAGATGGATGTCATCGTCTATTTCGCTATGCTAGCACGAACAGTGTCTGCCAAATCAACATTGCACACCAACGATAAGACGCATGTTATCGAGTCGTTCAATATGGGCGTCATATCTATGTTCTGTCCTGATTTTATTTCTCCAGTTGTGGTTGTGAGCAAATGCAGTTAGAATTATATGATTGAAAGTACAACCAGGGAACAAATGTATTCCGCAACAAGTCTTCTGTCAAGCTTCTCTGTCTTAAAATCAAATCGGTAAAGATGTATCTTTTTCTGTTTCTCTGACATAATACAAGTTACAGGTCTTTCATGTGATAATATTGATTACAGTGTATGTTATGCACGTTCTGTTGCACTATGTATATTTAAGTCTACGTTTGTTGTACTAGAAAATGGTAGAGTCTGTATTGTGTATTCATGAAATGCGACATATTACGTTATTCGTTTTGCATTTATGTTTGAGCAGTGTATTCTCAATTGCGTTTGCTTCTTCAATGTGACGATAAAATAAACTCATGTTTTATCGCCATTTCTAATCCTGCTATTAGATAGCATCTCCTCCATTTTGGAGACAAGCACCCTAAGATGGTTACATTCGCTCTATTTTCCAAATGAAACACTTTCTCTGAAGCATCGAAGCGCATCACGAACATTAGCGTACAGGAACGCTTTGTTCTGGTACAAAATGCGAAGTTAGTCAACCCTGGGTGTCTGAAGATATCCATCAGGTGTTCTTAACATAACTCTGCTAAAGAAAACAACACCAGCGTGTTTTTTACATCAAAATAATGGTAGTTGGGAATAGTTTTACATTTCTACACGAATGATTATTCATTAAATCATGCGATTTACTATCGTAGTGTCAGAAAGGATGAATGTATAACTGGGAAAACGTTCATAAAGTTATAAAAGTATGCTTAAATTAGAGCCCAGGATACACCTCAGATTAGTAACACCTACACAGGTTTACACATAAAGGCCACTTAATTTTGAGCAGGCCGTCATCTTCCTAGTAGATTGTAAAAGCACATTCATACACGTACATATACGCACACAACATTATACCTCACAAACGACAGATCTCTGTCCACGAATGAGCTCACATTGCTGATTGGCAGTGAACACCTCTCCTGCCTGTTGCATCACATGCTGGGTATATTCCTCGTGGTTGTAGTAGTGACCCTGAATAGTCACACATGCTCTGAAATGCGAATATATAATTAGCGTAGGGAGATAATATATGACCAATGGGAACATATACTGACAAGGACTACAAATAGTCATACGCATTTTCGAATCATTCATTGCAAATCCCAGAGAAAGAGTGTCATATTTGGGGCTCTTTGATATATATATATATATATATATATATATATATATATATATATATATATATATATATATATATAATAACCAGGAGGTGAAGCATTACAGGAACTGTTAGCAATGAGCTACATTTCTGGCTCACAATTTCGTGGGACACGATAAACACTTGATACATACTGCAGAACAGTGATCTTTTTCCAAGTATTAAGGACAAACAAAAACGAAATTAAACTTCAGTTTTTGCGAAAAAACATCAAAGTAACCCAGTTATCATATGCCTCACTCAGAAAGTATGCACACAAAGTAAAGCTGTACCAACTTTGACACTTATTATGATGTGATGTGTAAAAATCTTAGAGGCAAATCTACAGTTCCTTTGTTGGACGAACAATTAGGGACACCTTGGCTGAATTATGTTTATGGCAATGACATTGATTTGACACAATCGATGCATTATGCTTTATTTTGCACTTTGTATCGGTTCGCGATTGGTGTAAAGAATGAAGTACAATAATTTTCGAATCACTTTCATTATTATCGTCTGTCGTTAGAACTGTAAAATCGACATTCACCTCCATCTTTACTGCTAGTGATCAATATGACTTCCATTACATCACGTCCTCCTGGCAGATTGCAAACACGCACGAAAGTAATGTACAAGTGTGGTCGAATTATTTAGATGCCAGTCTCAGATATACATTGAGATCGTGTAATTGAACAGCACCTTATTTGCTACAAAGATCCATTCAGATTATTCATCAAATACAATATTTGTGGGAAAATAACGCAACAGGTTTGACACGATGGACCAAGTCAAGAATCGATAATCAAACACAGAAACACGGTATCTTCAAAGCAGATGGAAATAGGCTTTTAGGAAAGATACACATTGTTTTTGTTTTTTTGTTTTTTTTTGTGTTTTTTTTTTAAAGTTCGATGCAATTCAAAATCAGTTGAATAACTTAGGACAGGAACCGAAAAACAAAATATAAATCCCAGATAAAGACGACAAAGATTATAGTAGATGTGTGTTCACACTGCAAGGCGTCCTCTCCTAAAAAGAAATCTTAATAAAGACCACTTTTCATCAAGAAAGAGATGTGCTGCAGCTAGAACGCTTGCCTACTCACAGAAACCCCAACATGGTGGAGACACTATAACATCTGCTACCGCCTTTCATTTCTCGTCTCTTCCTAGAGTGATGTTGCCATCAAAACCTTATCTAAATCAAGTGTTTCAAAATCTGATGAAAATACACATTGATCAATTAATAGATTTTTGCTTTTCGTCATTGTCGTCCCTTTGTGCTCTCGCTGAATCTAATGTGATCATACCGTTGGCACCCACTAAGAATATAACAGGTAAGACAGAACCAGTACACTGGGTTTGTCTAAACAAGAATAGTCTTATGCAAACATCTTGCCGTCCGCCCAACCGGTGGAGACGAATTCCAGTATTAAAGAAGATATAGTGTAAACGTCACTACAATTTCTCTGATTAAGAAATTTTCGGCTAATAATTCATACAAATTGTCAGGTCCAAAGATGTCTTTTAATTACTTCCAAAGTGAATGTCTGGACGGAAAATCCAGATCATTAAAAATACACTTAAAGCTGATCGGAATTGTGTTTGTGTTTTACTTGAACCAAGTTAAGGGAACCGGTCCATTGATTGAGACACAGAGAGGCACAGGGTCGCCATTGTCACGTCCTTTGACAAATGGTCACAAAGAACATTCCAGTGGGTAAAAAAGTGAAAAACGTTGCAAAATTCGGAAGAAAGAAACAATGAGGGTCAGAAATAAAAAATATGTAAAAATGAAAAGAGAAGCAAACACATTACTTATCTCGAAACTGCACAATAGAACCTACACATCGAACACGTCAAGTCAAAATCATTGCAATATCCTGAGAACATAGAACATTGGATGACTTATTGAACTTTAAGAACAAAGACACACTTTTTGGCAGCATTTATTACAATCCTATATATACAGTTGGATACAGAGACACTCTAAGATCTGTATCATCAAGGCAAACCAAGTCAAAAGACTACGCCAGCACGATGTACGACAGTAGTGGCGAGAACAACAGAAGTTCCACATTACACAAACACAGCTTTAATATTATGCGGACGTTTGAATCGACCACCGATGGCAAGCCGATCCAACAAATGTATCTTACCTATCTTCATAAATCGATGAAACAAGTACGTTTTCTGAGTCATTGTTGTGTACTTAAAATGACTTTAATTGTTATTTAACAAACATTTAGATAAAGTCAGAATTAGAGCGACGTTTTAAATGGTCTTGAACCAAATTTATTTTTGTACATTCAAACTCCTGCAACTAAAAATTGTTCCTTGGAACGTTGCCAAAGTTTCTTCAAAAAACGTATGTGGAAATACTTTATACATCAACATGGTCTAGAATGCATCGACAAGTAACCACGTCCTTAGAAAGATTATAATCATGCGCATCATCGCAGTATCGGATGTGCTCCAGAAGAAGTTACTACTACAAGCCAAATGATTTTGTTCGATTGCTTCTTTGACAAACGTCAAGGAAAGGAAATAAAAAAAATAAACATAGGAAACTGCGTTACTAAACTTAACAGATATTATTTTAAAGTTAGATACGTCTTTGTTACGATTTGAGATATATTCAACTGACAGTTCGGCAAAGCACTTTATAAACCGGACCGAAATATAATGAACGAGTACCACCCATCTTCTCACCGTATCAAATTTCATGTTCTGACGGCAGTTTGTTTGCATCTTTGTGGAAGCAAAGCCTTCACTTACTTCAACCAGAAAAAATCAGCAATAACAGACATCTAATCCCCAACGCTACAGCACAAGTGAGGCTGAAAGAGATGCCGTCAACTATACAGACCTCAAATCACGACCAAAAAAAGAATAAGGAGAAACATAAAGTTTGATTACCTAGGTCGTGCACATAAATTCTTGCAAATGTTCCAAACACAGAATTTCACTCAGTGTCGACTATTACCACCTCAGTTCCTGTCGAGTTTGTTATCAAAGGACAAATCAAAGTTTACATTCATCTGAATAAATGTTACTGGCATCTGAATAACAAAGCTTCAATACAGACACCTTTAATCTAGCACCGATGCTAAAGTTTCGCTTGTTAGAAACTTCAAGCATTCCATGTCCACTGAAGTGACTTTGTTCTTTCAAAACAAACTTATTGCAACATGGACACTTACCCGTACAGAACTAACCTATGTGATCTCCTGACTTATGGAAAAGAAGCCAAGGGTGAAACTTCGATACATCTTTCATGTGGAACCTTGACAACTTAAATACCTTCAAAGAACACAGAGTTGGCAGACGATAATGTGCATCACATGAAACGGTTAATTACCCACAAAAAATAAAGTAAGGGCGTAGAAATGAACATACTTGTACAGTTAGATATGTGGCTGAAAGACACATTTGTTGTTTAATGGCGTGGATGTACATCTGAGACTAAATTGAAATATGACCGTGTTACATTTGATAGTAAACGTTAACCAGCACAAAATTATCATTGAGAAAGCAGATTCTATGTGCGATATCTGTTGACACCATCCGTCAAGCTCTGCACTGAACCAGAGCCAAGAAAACTCTACGAAGAGTGAACGTTGAAACCGTAATTGTCTCTTGCCTAACACAAAAAATGGAATATAACCGTTGAAGACCGATGTGGATATTAGTTTCCAACGAACGAGAGACTTTAGCAGTCAAATTTGAAAAGTCGAGAAAGACACAGCAGTGAGGTCATGATTGCTAGAACAAGAGTAATACTTATTTAATTATGTTTTGCTCGCCGCTTGTATAACAATAGTCCAAACCAAAGCATATTGTTGTGGTTGTGAAGATGGTTATCCTGGTCGAAAATAACACGACCAATGCATGATGATGAGTTAGGAAGAATAGATGGGCGAATATCTGGAAACTCTCGTCCCAGAGGAGACTAACTTCAGTGACCAATGAATATTTTCATTGACCCTTTACAGACACAACTCATCAAAGCTCTATTCCAAATGAATACTGAAACTTTCAGTTATTCGATAGATTTGACAGATTTTTCATAAAGTAAATTTATGTGCAAAATTATCACTTCTCATTACCTGTAAGAATTAATAAACGGACCTTCGTTATCTTGTGACAAAGATTTCGAATTCCGTTCCATGGACTCCAATCTTTTCACTTAAAAATGAACTTCCTCCTCGAAAACATAAAGGCGTTCGAGCTTATGCCATGGATTATGTAACCATGTGTGACCATCTTCTTTCCAAAACCACAATGTGGAAACTTTTATTCATAAGGATTACTTTCTCTCCTAGATGATATCAAACATTTATGAAAAGAAATCCTCTCTAAACTCGATTCAATAAATGTGATACTACCAGGATTAGACATGAATGTGTCTGGACGAAACGAAGCGTACTTTCCTCATTAACGCTGTCTTCGATTCGCATTGTAATATTTATCGAATCGGTACGAATGTAATTTCTCTTGAAACGATGCAAAAGCAAAGATTTCGTTTTTGGATCATCATTTCAATATGTTTCTTTTGTTGCGAAATGTATGCTTCATGAATGACAAATGCTACTCATGTAAAGGATTGGAACATACAATGGACTTATCAATAACATCCCCTTTGTAAGAACGTTTGACTTTTTTTGCATTTCCCCTTGGCAGTTGTCGATACAAAGACCCGATTTCTCTAATCCATATTCTTGATTTCATTTCTTACGACTTAATTAATGGGGCTTGTTAAAAATGTATTTTTCTTGCCTAAAAATCAAACGTGTTTTCAATCAACAAAACTAACAACACTATTTGGAATGGGTTCACAATATATAAGAACTCTGGAAAACAAAGCATAATATCGTATGTCTTTTGAACTAGTAATTGTTTCTCGTTATGTTGTCTGTTTAGCGAGTGTGTCAGGCATACCCTGGCATAATTTAGTAAAGATGTTGACATGTAGTTGTAAATTTGTGAACCTGAAAATGGCTGATCGTATAAGAACGTCAGGCAACATTGGGAAGGAAAAGAAGGACAGACTTCCATTTTTTTCCTACGGAAAGTCAGTTAATCGGTGGTGTGGTCTTTGAATCCGAGTCAAACAAAATGGAATCGATTGACAAATATAGACCACATAACTTGTAAAATGTATCAAATGGTTTTTAAAGTGTATACTGACAATGTGTTGTAGTCTTTGACAACACAGAATTTACTCTTATCCACCTAATTCAATCGTTGTTCAAACGCTGTGAAACTATCAACAAACAGTACAACAAGAAGTGAATGAGAAGTGGCGACAATGAAGGAAGATTCGATGGCTTGTCAGTGCCAGAATGACACCTCCAAATAGAAGATTAAAGGCTTTGTAATCCATCCATAAAATCACCTAATTACTATGGATAACAAACCCACAATAATGCCTTAAGAAATATGTTTTCGGAGCAAGATTAATCTAATAGGATGTACATAAGATAAGGATGAGGGAATCGGTTGACACATACACATAGAACCTCGTGCGATTTTAATTTCTAAAACATATTAGGAACGATGAATTCTATCGAGGGAAAGCAATCATGTCACAACACCCGGACTATTCATCTGAATCAGCGAACAGACCGAAGGAAGAAACAGGAAATAATTTATAAATAAGGAATACGTTCAAGGGCACAAGCTGAGAGATAAATTAAGATATAATGAAACACATAAAGAACTCTGTGGGCAAGATAAAACAGCATGAAATTGTGTAACATATGTATAGTTTTTAGATGGAAGTATATTTGCAAAATTGTATAGCGGAAAACAGAAACTAAGAATTTCATGAAAGAATGCATCTCAAAACGCTAGGACTATTCCCAAATAAAATCGGATAGCAGATTAAAATTTGAGGAAATATGAGCAATTATATAAATAAAAACGGTTATCAAAAGTCTATTATGTAACTTGTGTAATTTTGTACATGGAAATATTGCTTCCCTTATGGCTTGTTTATGTCTAATTTTGTAAAAATAACTAAGTTTGTTTCCTTTATATACGTCTTTATATCTTGACAAAAAGTTCAAAATTGTAAAGCACTTCCCTAAATTACAAGTCATTTTTATATATAGTTCTACTATTTCGTATTTACAGAATAGGGTGGAAAACCTGCCTGCTTTTCGTAAACAAAAAATCGAAAGGCGTACTGTAGAGCACGCAAATTACGATTCTATATTATGGATTATAAAGCACAAACAAGTCTTCATACATGCAGAGGTATCCGTTGATAAGCCAAAAGCAACAACTTTTCCACCAATGTAAAGCGAGCAATGGTCAAGTAGTCTACAAAAACACAATCTTGGTTTCACAAGATTATTAAAATAAAGAAATCCGAAGGATACACGTTTGAAGATCCAGAACGATCTGAACATTATTTTCACTAAGAAACAGCAATCACAAAAATCACAAAATTCTTTTTTCCCTAAGTACTCAGCTTCGATTCATAACATTGTGTAAAGCATGTATTTTACTTTAACATCGGGCTATTTCTCTGAACAGCATTTTGTGAATCTTGACAATGTTTTGTTACCTTCACTTTAGGATATCACCTGCTTACGTTTGATTTTCCCGAGATTGTATTCTCATTATATTGAAGATTGTATTAACTTTATTTCTATACGTAAACAAGGACTAGCAAATCATACATTTACAGTTGCATTTGCAACTGCTCGAAAGATTGTAACAATCACATTCAAAAGTCATCAACTTTATAATAAGGGGATGAATAACTCATTGGGAATCCATTCAGTTGATTTACAGGAGTTAGGTGACCGAACAAAAATAACAATTGTTTAAATTACCTAAAATATAAAAACAACAGTTCAATGTATATTTTTCAAGATGCACATTTTACATACTAAGATGTGTACGATATTTGGATCATCACATGGTTACAAATGTATCCTTGATTTATTTCCATCCGATTCATGGGGAATTACTATCAAACGAGGAATACTTTTTTCAGTTTATCACAGACAGAGTAAATCATAAGAAGATGGCAAACAAGATAGCGTCAGATGTTACAATTCCAAATTACAGGTTTACACTTATCAGAATTTAAGATCAAACTCTTGCCACGCCAAATGTTTGCACTGAAGTGAGGCAGCTAAAGAGGAGTTAAAATCAGCATATACTCAATAAATATAATATGGATTTAGTTTTGACTTAATAATCTAATGGATATAATTCATGCTCCTAACTAATCCAAAAGGCAACCAAACCTGTATTAATTGATATTTTAATACAAACATATATGACTGAGGGAAGAAGAACAACAGGCATGTATAGAGCTCATTTAACAAGTGTCGAATACCTTGTATCTTTGGGTTTCACAATTTCCATAGAGAATGATGATATGGTCAAGCTATGTTATGGATGCAAGACAAAATAATATGCATCTTCACTTTTCCTGCGGTCAAAACAACAACTTCCAACTTGGAAATCTTGTATTTGTGAAATGTTTGAGCCGATCCAAGATTACTCAGGTATTTCTAAGTTTACCAAACTAACCTAACATAAGCATCAATAGTCACACGTACTGTTTTAAGATTGAAGATGTAGTGGGAAATAAAATCAAAATAAAAATTATGTTTAAAGAGTAGCACTAATGTTCACTGACAATGAAAAGCATTAAGATGTGTGTGCATTATCTGAAACTGGCTTTAGTGAAGACATCACTTTTCACCCTAATTGAAAGGAAATTTAAAAATCTCCTCAATAGAGACTTTTACCCTTAGCATATCTTTATAACAAAAAGTGAGAAATACACTGAATATGTTCTGGACAAAAGCATTTGCAGTATATTTGCAATTAAAAAATACATTTACAATATAGACATACACCATTTAATAAAGGCATCAATATGCGTGGACCTTAATGGTAACGTTGGAATTCTAATGCAATGGAATGCACCTAGTAAGTTAATGATTTTGTCAATTAGAACACGTCATTAAATAATACTAGTTTTTTAATTGATATATTGCCTTGCCTATTAAATAAACTAAATGTCCTATACATAGTTTCAAAAAAAAACATAATGCATTGAATTTTACCAAAGAATAAATATTTAAATCTAATTAGAAATTTTTCTGCAGGAATGTATCCTTATGTATCGCCTTTATCATATCTTTCATGGACCATTTCTAGATCTGAACCCGTACTTACTAGTGCTACCGGTTGGACAAGAAGCATCTGTAGCGATCTGCACAACGTGAACTTTCAACAAAAAAAATAAAAAAATACAAATAAGGTCGTATCATTTTGGGAGAGAAACAAAACCCACAAGAGATATAGTAATGAATCTCCTTAGTTGGACCTGAAATCATATATCTATATCATAGATGCGGTATTTTCTCTGACACATATATATGTTGAGCACAACCCCTTTATACACACACACACACATACCTATATCCCTATAGATACATAATCCTCATTAAACCAAGCTTTTTAATTCATTATTTAGACGCGAATTATTAATTACGGCGGTTACATTCGGATTCTTACCATGAAAAGTTGTGTATAATAGTATGTTCATTGTAAACTAATACAGGTCATAAAAATTATTAGTATCATAGAAATCTGAAACGATCCCAAATTGATAATATTATATGTCTCGATATACATTGTACATACTTGTTCATTAAATTCTGCTTGAACGATCTCACAGAGCATGTAGAGAATAGCCATGGGTTTCTGGAGTACGGCTTTCCTGGATCAGGATTATCCTTATCGGTACTCATAATAAATCCATCTTCATTCCTACAATCGGTGGCGTTCCCTGCGCCGTCGTGATATGCTCCAAGACTAATAATAATTTATGAATAAAAAGTGATAAAGTTGTAATAATATTTTTATTATGTATAATGCACATTTTTAAAAAAAATAATATATTATACCTTGATATATTATTGACGAATGTTCAATATTTCATCAGAACTCGAATTATAAGATAAAACATTATGGTGTGCCTAATACTTATATTCATAAAATAAATAAGAGTTTTATAAATAATGAATCATTATACATTGAAAATTAATTTTATAAAGTCTTTTCAGTTTTAAAGAATTAGTGAACATACTTGTATCATATTAGTTTATACTTTCACTATTTAAGTTATTCTGTAAAGTATATTAATATAAAAATATTCTTTGGTAATTATGAACAGGTCACATAATTAAAAACAGTTTGATTAATGAATGTCTTATAGAGTTTTAGAATTTAATCTTTGTTGGATACACCGTATTAAGACGGTGAATCCAATTAGTTTCCTTTAACAGACGTCCCATCTTAGAATCAGGTACAACAATAGGTTGAAAGGAGAAATAGTGCAAAGTATGAGAACTCGTATTAAAATGTATGGCAACATGAGATGAAATCGAATGATCGATATAATTTTTATGTCTGATCTATGTTGGTTCAACCTGGACAACACCATGGCATCAGCATATGATCCACGGTTTAGCAATAGAATGACGTATTTCAAAGGATGAAGCAATAAAGCAAAACCGGTCACCCATTCTACGTATTGATGTTGTTTATTTTATAATTTATATGATAATGTTACTAAAGTATCACAATGGAACCGTTAGCATTATTATAATAAAACCATACACATTCAGTATGTAATTAGGTATTATAAGAACCAAGTGGCTATGAGTACACTTGTGGCTAATACTTATTGATTATTTCCACCTTTTAAATTGTTATCAGTTATGCCATTACAAAAATGTGGAATGGATGCATCATATTGCTGCAGATATTCACATTTAAGAATTGCTTTGATTACTTTGATTTATTTTTCAACAATGCAAAACCATTATAACCACCCTACTGCCATATGCCATATATCCTTTTATCGAATCAAAATAATTTGAAAGATAAAGTTACAACTCGAATTGTGATGCAAAATATTACACTTGTCCTCCAATATGTGTCTAGTAACTCCCTCCTTTTCTCGAGACCCTTCAACGGCTCTTTAAAGGCTGATACTAAAAATCCAATATAGTTTAATGTATGTTATTAAAACATTTTGCAACAAATTGTCGTCACTATTTCTAAACTGTTATGCATAGTACTCAAAAGATACGACTACATCGTCATGGTTTGGAGATTTCTCAAAGTGCTAATTGTACGTTATCATTCACAACTTTAATGAAATATTTTATATTATCACATCAGATGATTTGATCAACAAATCATTCGATTTTAGGTAGGTTGTAAGTTTCCATCGTTAGGTTCTTCACATTGCTCTATCTTCGTCGACACTTATATAGTATTATATGGTTTAGTGTGAAAGCGGGTCATACGAGAGGTCTGAGGAACTTTGTCATTCAGTGACTTTTTGTTGTTATATCCAGTCTAACGTTTCTTTTTCGACATTAATCTTGCGTCTGGAAGGTGTTGCCTTTGCATTCGTTTTCCTTGCTTTCTAGAAATATTGATCTGTTAAAATCAAACTCAGGTGAGATCTCTTCTCATTTGAGCTGGCCTGCAAAATTAGCAACTGATTCTACACATTTTCGCTGCAAAAATGCAAACATGCAATACGGTTTCCACAAGGAGTAGCTCGCGAAGCCTTCCAACACCATTGGTCTTATTGGCTTATTGGTACATTGCATCTGCTATATTATTCTGGGATGTTTATGTAAATTGGAAATCACCTGGGTTGTGGTGGGGACGCTTGTTATTTTCATAATGGCTGAAGGAGCTGACGGAGAGCTTCACCTAACGTGACCTGGAAACTGTTTGGGAACAGAACGTATTTTCCAGAATTTAGTGATGTGCAAGCACTCCAGAACAATATCACGTGATGCTGAATATCCAGTCAAGATGCGGAAAACTCAATAAATCCACAACAATTTTGATTCGAATTATTTGACATTATCTTTCTGTGTTGAGAACGAAAAAGTAAACTACTACCAAAAGAGATACCATAATTTACTGAGATTCCAGGTGTCGTTCGATAATGTAACTTCATATTGCTCTGGATATCTATATTTATTAACGCTATTATCTAATTTGTATAATTCTTATTCATGGCTGTAATGTACACAAAATATATTTATTCACGTTTGGCCTACGTGTCTTGAATTTGTTAAGAGTATAATATTGTGTAGGATATATAAATCGATGTTTACGAACGTGATCAGAACTATTAATAATAATCTTAATTACAAAAGTTATGTGGCGCCTATGACGTAGTCACTCAGTGACTGGTGAGATATCTGTTCCGAGAATAATTATTTAGCTTGCTATTGTCCGCGGGAGGACACGTAAATATGCTTAATTCGAAACAAAATCAATAAACCAATAGTGCATGCTGTCACGTGGGGTCTATCGCGAAGTAACGTGGCAAGATGTTGTACTTAGATATTATTCGAGAGGAAAAACATTTGTTTGTTCTGTTCAGAGGAAACAGAAAGTGCTCGTTATTTAGACTATAATGTTATTCTGAAACTGTTTTAAATTATTCAAAGGAATTCTGGACAACCCGTTCTGTAGAGCACCACTGCTCTTGGAAAACCAGTAAAGTTCCAGCATTTAAAATTATAAGGAACTTTTCATTCATTGAGGACTTCCATAGAACTTTATAAATACTATTTGGGATTTCCTTGATAATACTGTAACTTCCTCTATCATTTTTCATTTTTAACTTTCATAATTAAATTGCTTGTTTAGTTTTATAAAACATTTTGGTTTTGCTTGTTTTATGTTACTTAGAATTGTGACCATAGTATAGTAACACTATAGTTTTCATTGAATGTAATTTCAAATGCCTAGATGATAGAGTGATCGGGTGATTGAGACATAGGAACACGAAACTCCAGAATAAACAAAAGGCTTTGGAATGGCGGCCACTTATAGCTGCTCACGTAAAAGCCAGGAATCCAACTTGGGAGACCAGAAACGCTGAGTGGACGTAAATGCGGCAGACAAAACGGGTGCCAAGGGTTGACGTACCTGTGTCCAAGTTCATGTGCCGCTGTCGTCACCGTCGCACTCAAGTCCTCTACCATGACAACCGAAGTTTTTTTACCAATATCACATACACACCCTCTAAATGTTAAACCTGAAAACAAGAAGTAAACCATATATCATAATTACATTCCTACATGTTCATGGTTTCCCAGATACTCTGACTTGGACTGGTATCATACAGTGATTACAAAAACACACTATAGAGACATTTCACCCACTCAGTACTTTGCAAAAGTGAAGCATGTTAATACTTTCACAGCGAGAAAGCCCATGAGTATGATTTCATTTTCTTCTCCCTGCGTCCATAAAGTTTTCGGATGAGGTAAATAAATTAGATAAGTAATATAATGGAGACGTTCAGCAATTACAGATTTTTTGACACGTACTATCCATAAAAAAAAACACAAAACCAGTAACCAGCTCTATTAGCATCACAACTAGTTGGCAATAACATTTGAATCAGGTCCAGCTATGGCTATGCTTGGATAAATTAACTTGTACAAGTGTTACTACCTTACACGAAACGAAAATATACTGCAAACACCAATGCCCAGTCTGGATACCATATCCATTATAAATGAATCAGATGGATGCAGACAAAAACACAAGATACGTGTAACAGTATTTGTTTGCCTGCGTGTAAGAAAATAGGGTTGGTAACAAGATCTCATCACTTAAATTAAACTATCACCCGTAGTAATAGAGGTATTCGAGCATCGCTGCATAATTAAATTGTGTTTTCTTAAAAACGTCATGACCAGTATATACAGACAAGGAGAGAGAGAGACATTAGCATGACATAGTATTCATATATTATGGCAATTATACAGTAAGTATCATAAAGACAAACTATTAAATAGGGCATGTAGATTATGCATCTGTGATTCAAGAGCTATCAAGATGTAAACCCTGATGTTTAACATCCGTCGACATTCCTATATTCACAACAAACAAATACAAACCGTTATCAATAACGCTGAACTATGGGATTTAATAGATATATCAATCTATCTCTCTATCTATCTCTCTATCTATCTATCTATCTATCTATCTATCTATATATATATATATATATATATATATATATATATATATATATATATATATATAGAGAGAGAGAGAGA
>JAECUM010038254.1:0-16899 GCA_016617855.1 Megalonaias nervosa
CTGGGAGAAAGAAATTCAGTGGAAATTTATTCTGGAATTATTCGGAAACATAAACTGTGAGTCAATTGAGGAATTGTTGCTATTTTGTACAAGGACCACATCTGACGTCATTGCCTTCCATTTTGATACGTCGTCGAGATTCGAACCTGGATTCTAATAGAACTATTTAGTGATAGGACTTGTATTTTTCATTCTTAGGATTACATTTTGGATTATATTCACAAACCGTAA
Organism: Megalonaias nervosa; assembly: GCA_016617855.1. Lineage (NCBI taxonomy): Eukaryota > Metazoa > Mollusca > Bivalvia > Unionida > Unionidae > Megalonaias > Megalonaias nervosa. The sequence continues at coordinate 232 of JAECUM010038254.1, forward strand.
GTCCTAGTTTCCAATTTTTACATTGTTTTCTAGTGAAATAAATTACTATATATATATAGTTTCTAATGATACTGAGTGTCTCATTTGCAGAGGACGAGATAGCACAAATAGAACGTGCTTGTGTCCATTTACATTCCGCATTTATAAAATGAAAATAGTAGAGACAAACCAATATTGTTGAAGTATCTTATGAAGAAACGTCGCATATAACAATAGAAAAAAATAACTTTTGGTTCATTTAAATACAGTGCAGTCATTGACCCTATTACACAATAAAATTTTCATAAATGATTTCAAATGCGGTCAGTAAATACTGTTCACGCCTTTCGTGTGATACTCTCAGTGACACCTGTATAGTACAGCGTATTCATAAAGAACATGTGAAAGCGATGGGTGTTGGTAGATTCGACTTTGTCTGAAGTACAATACCTACACTCTTCTGATGCAATATTTGTATATTTTAAGATAAGTTATAGATTTTCATATTTTACAACATTTGACTGACTTTTTTTAATTTTTTTTTATTTCATTTGTGTCCAAAACTAATACATAGCTAAATTATTCTCTATGTGTATGAGCTTAATATCAGGATTATTATTCAGGCAAACAAGAAGGATTAAAATGCTGATTTGGGTAAGGGTTTCGGAGAGTCTTAAGTGAATTTTACAGGTTATTGTGTTGTTAGTAAACAAGGCTTATTAGATCATTCTAGAGGTTATTTTCCATGAGGTAATGGTGTTTTTTAGAAAGTGCTAATTGTGACTTGAGGTCAAGTAGAGAACTATATAATTTTGTGATTGTGAGGATTTAGTGTGTCGTCCTTCAACATCTAGCACCTTCATGTTATATTATGCTGTCACCACATTGGGCTGAATTTTATATTCTTCAAATTATTGAATTCAAGTGATTATTTTCTCTGGAAATACATAAGTGCTCTGATAAAATTCTTGGATTAAGATATTCATTCGAATTTATACTGAATTTAAACCTGGAATAATATTAATATGATTCAACAAGAGACTGTTGATACATCACTTTGTATTCTAGGGAAATAAATTATTTGTTAAAAATTTTACAAAGGTTGTTGTGTTGCACTCTTTTCTGTTACTTATTTTAAGAGCATAGACCCGTAACACTATATAGTATCGTTTGAGAGAGAGAGAGAGAGAGGGAGAGAGAGAGAGAGAGAGAGAGAGAGAGAGAGAGAGAGAGAGAGAGAGAGAGAGTGTGTGTACGTGCATCAGGTTTATTTATTCTCCATCTTATATAATAAATTGTGCATTTTGATAAGAAAAATATTGGCGCCGTGTTTGAAATAGGAAATTTAAAATTCACTGATAATTTTACCCAATGACAGACGAACGGTTACTTTTACGGACAGAAATATATGATTACAATCTAGTACTCCGCACATGCAAACTAAACAGTAAGGGCATACGGGATATGATACGTTATGATGGAATTACAGACACTAACATCCATATTTGTGAACCAATGATTACGGATATAATACCTTATGATGACAACGCACTTTCTTACAAACCAACATCCAAACTTAAAATCCAACATCCATCATTACATACTGACAGGAACGATATCTTTTACAATAGGATGAAAATACTTGCACTTGCAAACAAACCACATACTTGATCTTACAAACAAATTCTCGTTCTTACAAACTTCAAGATGTAAGCACAAATGATTTATATGATGCGATGATTATTCCGTTTACACCACAATCATCACTCCACAATCACCACAACGTAGAGACTGATGATCATCCAAGAGTAAAAGACGCTATGTAGCACCCAGTGATTATTTCTATATTGTACTTGAAACCGAGATGATTTACCAAAGGATACGCTTGTCCTGTCAGATTTAAGAATGTTATGTATTAAGTTACAGCGGAGAACGCGGCCACATTTATTATTGACTTGTTTGATATTATGTTAAACGAGTTAAAGCGACACCGTCTGGGTGAAGATCAAGATCAATTGAGAATTTGACACTTTCTGCAGCACGTTTAAGATTGAACTCTTCCGTGTGGTTAAATTTAGCAAACTGGCTTAAATAACAGCTTCGAAATTATCAACAAAATTCGATACGGCACCACAGACAAAAAAAGTGTATATCATCAGGTCTACGTCGCTAAGTATTATCCGTATCACCACCCAACCAGCAAAAGAAGTATAAGTCATGACCGACAATAACATAAACAACATACATTTAGCATGTGCCATTGCAATAGTTACAAAGTTAGCAGGGAAAACCAGAATGGAAGCGTTTATGGGCGAACATTAAACAATCACAATACTCCAAAACAGAAGAAAAGACGAGACACTCTTTTGGATGAAGCTGCTTTTTCTAAAAACATCAAAGGATCTGTTTGAGACGGATGCCATTGCAAAGAACGTGACACTGGATTCTCCAATCGAGATGAACATTAACATTATGGAGAAAGATGTCCTCGTTGCTTACATTCTTGCCCTTGTGATCCCAGTCTAAAGGAATAATTTCAAACTTACGCATGGCGAATTGAGATAGTAGTGAATGCATCCTAGAACTTCTAATATGTTTCACTCATCACGATAGCACGCTTTCGGACGTGCGAGATACTATATTTATTGGATCCAGAACTCGCTCAGTAGATCTTATACCACACCAACGACTAGACCAAAAAGGTTCAGGTTGTTTCGGTAACTATGAAATACGCAACATAGATTAGTACAAGGATGTTTCCATTATGTTGCACGCGTATTGAAACTGCAATATACAAAGCAAAAAACATCCTTTAATCGGAAAATGGAAGAATTTCTTTGTTTCATACTCTTGATTGTAGATACCAGTTGTGAAAGGCATATGAAATATGTCGCTTCCTCACCACGGAACAGTGCCGATATGACGGCTTTAGTAGGTACCTTGCTTAGGATGTCAACGAGTTCTTAAAATATGACATACGATTTCAGCAGCTATCCGACATGGCTTCCCACAGAAGAGAAAATAATGCACCCCCCACCCACCCACCAAAACAAACCCAGAAGAGATACAAACAATTTTGCCCTTTCATAGGCAAAATCAAATTGCAACACGTCTAGTCCATCAAATGAACAGATTAAACTAAACGTTTGCCATGGTCAGTTAACAAGTGATGACCGAGTCTTTCCAACACAACGAGTGTGCCAAAATGATTACTACTACTTACGTGTCATTCAATGCCTGCTTAAGTTGTACTCAGTTCTGGAAGATGTAGGCGATCGGGTGCTTTACTTCGACGCGGACAGCTAAACGTACGTCGTTCGACCTGGATTGCCCAAACATCACAAACGATCATTAAAGTGTGAATCAACGATCAACCCGAAAACATTATACACAGTTTTGTTTTCCAAGTGTCAGAACCAAAAATTACCGATACCAGTGCCAAAAGTAAGGACTGTCGCTCAACTAGTAAGCATTGGTGTGCTGAAACAGGCATTTAATTATAAAATTACTTCTTGCTATAAACCACAATCCACACAAGATTACACGTTTGTCATCAGTAAACCCTTGACAAAAATGCATGTAAAGTCGTCCAAGATAAGGGGGTGCGACATTCCCATTGCGACACCATACCTTAAAGCTACCAGCGAGTGTGCAAATGTGGAGTCAAATGGATAGACCGTTTTCAACAGACTTCGAGGATCTTGGAGAAACAACATCTAAAAATGTTTTGAACATAACATACATACAAACGGGTTCTTGCATTATAGAAAATGCTGTTTTCACTGAGCCAAACGTTGGACGTCATTATCTTAGAAATGGCAGACCTGTCCCTCTCTATTGTAACATGACGTCTTCTGCAAAACCAGATAGGACTGTTTTAAACAGTGGCGTTTAGTATATACATCAAGCTGGCGAAGCACTGACCAAAAACGTTATTGAGTTCCTGTCAAGAGAGATAATGAAGTGTTTAACGAATTATGCTCGGAATAGGATGAGAGAGAGAGAGAGAGAGAGAGAGAGAGAGAGAGAGAGAGAGAGAGAGAGAGAGAGAGAGAGAGAGAGAGCGAGAGAGAGCGAGAGAGAGAATGTATTCAATGAGAGATTGATTAATTGATTGATTGATTGAACTGACGTGTTTTTGGTTCATTTCAGTCGGAACACTTAAGATTAATGCACAGAATTTCATAGAAAGTGTTACCAATGACGACTGCCTTAGACGTGTTGTGTATGGTGGAAGGTACAATCCTGATGATTGTGTAGCAAGGGAGAGATCTGCCATTATCATACCTTACAGGGGCCGAGAAAATCATCTGGATATTTTGACAAGACATCTACACAATATTCTTCAACGACAGCAGCTAGAGTATCAAATATTTGTTATAGAAATGGTAACTTCATAAAATAATCGATATAACGATTTTAGTATTCCCTTTCTATGATGCGACTGATATTGAATGAAAACATTCATTGCAGCGAGCCATATAATATACGAAACCCGTCAATGACGTGAATGACGCTTACTATCTACATGCCTGAGACTGTTTCTGTCTCTATCTCTCTGTCTGTCTGTCTCTCTATCCCTGTCTCTTTGTCTGTCTCTGTGTATTATGGCAGGTGTGTACTATATTAATAGCGATAGCAGAGTTTAAATACCTGAAAGTATGAATGTTCAAACTTTTTGGGCAAATCCATATCTGAAATGTAAAGTTGTTGTACACTCATTGTCACATACGTTTAGTTCTAACATTTTACCCTACTATAGATATGTATTGTTTTCAGACAGATTAATACACTTGATTTTACAGATCAAATCTTCTCAGTGTTTTGTCCTTCTTTTAGGCACTTCCAACGCAGTTTAACAGGGGGATACTGGCCAACATAGGGTTCTTAATTGCGAAGGAAACTGGTGATTTTTCTTGCTTCATAATTCATGACGTTGATGCGTTAATGATGAACGACAAAAATCTATACAGATGTGGAAGCCAACCGAGACATCTTGTAACTGGCAGTACAAAGTTTCGCACAGGGAACAATGAATATGGGTAGCTCTTGTTATTCTTTAGCGTAATTTTTTAAAGTGCAATGTATATTGTAATACCATCTGTCTCTCTGTCAATCCGTTACTGATCTGAAAGTGTATTTATCCACATGGTATCCATAAGCAAGATAGAGTTTGTTTTCATTAGCCCCTGTATATTGTTAGGGTGGAATGGGGGTCAGTTGGTGTCAAATTGTAAAATATACGAATATTAAAGTATTTGATATAGCTTTGAGGTGCACAATTACGAATACATCACCTGGTTAAAACACTATACGAGAACGTCCATAATCCAATCTATATCTCTGAATCGCAAACATAACATTATTCAAATCGCTTTAGGTTCAATGTTTAGCTGGGAAGCTAAATGTTTTTAACAAAATAAATAATGACGGATCGAGGTACATCTAAGTGTGTTGTTTATACTACACCCATGCTCCCTTATTAGTAGTAGAATGTATTTGACAATCTTGGATCAAGGATAAATTTTTACATTTTATTTTCAGAAATTTAAAAAAGAACAAATGAGAAAATTTAATAAACGATTAAAATAAAGTTTGTAATTATACTTTCTGATTCCAAAGAATGTTTTGAAAGATATTTGACAATAAAAGACAGTACTAAAATGAACCAGATAAATTTGAAAATTTGACAAGGACAGTTCATAAGGACATTAGCATCCATATTATGTGGGTATAATAGTGCTTTTAGGTCAATTCATTATTTCCAGTTTGACAGAAAATTGAATTGACCATAAGCTTTGGTAGTATAGTATGAAATCGGTGACAAGGATATGAGTTCGCATTTCCTTAAGATTACGGAGCATGTGAAACCGTGTTGCACCTTAAATCTGATTACATTGTACATGCAATGTTTTTGAAGTGATTCGGCCAACAGATTTGACGTTAAAAAGTCGATGCAACAACATTAGCAGTTTGTTGTAAGAAAGGCATTGAAACCTGTGAGAGAGACTTTAAGGTGCATCACATATCCAAAGATTGCTGCTCCCAACGACTGTTATCTTAGATTATGCAGATGTGCCTTTACCGCATTATCTCACAATGCTGAAAGGCTAAAGATAGTCACTTGATAACTTTTAAATGTACGTAGTCATACGTTCTGAAATTTTCTAACTGAAATATATATTCAGATTTTGAAATATACAAAAATATAATGAAATTTTCTGACAGTAGTATAATAAAATAATTATATATTCCCACACATAGGGATAAGTTATAAAATGTCAAATGAAAAGTATCACCATAAATAAAATATTCCTCTTATTATTCGTTGTGATTTTGAATGCTTTGTCCTTCGATAACATTTCAATTGCAAATTGACCATGGAAGATTAACTAAATGTTCCTTTTGTTGCTTGTTTGGATTTTGAATGTTTTGTCGTTCCGCAAAAATGGAATTGCAGTATGCATAAATCAAATCGCAGACAATGCAAACATATAAATACATTACTTCTAGGAGCTACTTGTTCATCAAGGCAAGTCATAAATGTTGCAAACCAATCGTTTACATATGTATTGATTGAATTAGGGTGTTTTACAGGTTGTTGGGTAGAATCGATCAAACGTTACGATGAATTAAGGCCAAAAGTGCAGACCTATCGCTTTCGCAGAATATCATGAAAACTATTGTATCTCAACAAATACGCGCCGGATCTGAGGGAACCTTCTTTTAAGATAATGTTATAGACCATGATCCCTTACAAGATAAACTCCAAGTTGATGCTCATAACGAATCACATTTCAATCTCGAACACGACAAATATGTCCATCCATTTAGGTAATGTTTCTACGGTTTCGACACTGCTATATCCCAAGAATATTTTTATGAAGAATAATAATGGAAATACAATTTGATACTGAATAATGTTCAAAACTATATTTTATTCAGGAAGAATTTCATAGTTCCTAAGTCCATGAAGGATGATATTGAAATAACTGTTAAAAATAAATATTAGACATTTTTGCTTTAGTGGCTTGATGGTTTTCTAAAGTGAATGAACAGTTTTAGTATTTTAAACTGCTTTATTATATTAGTTTTTTAAACATTAACAAGTGTTATACAAATGTTCTTGTACGAGGGTGTTTCATCCAGTTGTAACCTACTAAATTTTGCAGGGATTTATCAGTAATTTAGATCTGTTCTCGTAGAGGGATGTCATGGTGACTTAACCATTTTTCATCGTCTTATTGATCTTTTATTAGATGTGAGCAATTTCTTTCTTCTCCTGGAATTTTTTAATCGATTTCTCTATAAATATCATTACGGATAATAGTTGCTCTTGGGGGAATATGACATATCAACTACAGCATGGTACTGTAACGCGCGTGATTTGAATTTGAACTTTTCACAAAACAAAGAATCCGGATCGCAAGCTTTCCTGTGAACACTATATGTTTATGATGAGACGCAGCTCTGATTTTTCCAATAAGCATTCACTAAATTATATGACAAATCATTTATGTCTGTATATGGAACAGACCAAACTATCTCCTCGTTCGTATGGACAACGAGACTTTATATTGCCCCGGTCGGGATTAGTAGAAAGCCTGACGACCGCAGCTCCTTGAGCGCAAAATATTTCGGTATGTTCCTTACACAGCCATGTAATGTCTCTATTGTTCTCCCCACGTTTAATCGTCGTGGATATTTTGTTAGTTTGCTGTTAAATCGCTTGGGTGGAAAATTTGGTAGTTATCTAGCCATTATGGAAACTATGCGTACGAGAGGTTTCCTTTCTGGCTCAATCTCCAAAGATCCCATAATAGGGGTCAGTAGTCCCCTCAAAATTATGAACTTATATTGTTGGATAGAGAAATGTTTGCAAAATCGATCGATGGAAGTCATGCTTTGGTTGTCGTTTTTTTATTATTATTCTTTCTGGTACGGAGGCTAGAGCGCAATATGGGTAATGACGCTTTCTCCTTTGTCATTCCACAGAAACCATATAGAACCGTTCCCTCCATCCCACTACCATCCATTCCGTTGTGCCCTAATTCCAAGAAGGCTCACCATGTTAATGTTTCGAGTTGTTTATCAGGATCTATGAGAAACTGATACCTGTTTATTATGGAAGAAATGCAATTGGATTATTAAACCTCATATCCACGACGTCGTTTAATGAAGTATGGAATATGGTTTTATTTCAGAGATTTTCTTTCTTTTATTATTTCCAACATTCTTGCTTGTCCTATAGTTTTGTCTTTTCTTCTGTTCCAAGCTTACCATACGATTCATACATGAGTGGGGTCATTGCTCTGACGGATAGTCAGTACACCCAAGCCAACGGCTTTTCCAATGTTTACTTTGGATGGGGAGGAGAGGATGACGATTTTAATATCAGGTACACTAGTATGCATACGAGATACAGCAACATATATACCCTGCGAAACTGTATCATTTTCACAAAGTCAGAGGTCATCATGATGATAATATAATACCCACAAAGTGATATTTCATCCTAATTCTCAAGCTATACAAACAGTTTTAAAATTAAATATTTTATTATATACTGAAGTGTAAATTATAGATACTTATTAGTGAATTAATTTTCGTCATTTTTAATTCCTATATTTTAACATGTGAAAATATCAAATTTCCATAATGCTTGATTGTGTATTCCAACAAAAGCTGTACCTGCAACAGCAAAAACAATACATTGTGGGTTCGAACAAATAAATCGAAACTGCCTTACATTATATACATGGAAATTAAGCTTTGATAAAGAAATCTGATCAGACAACGTTCGCTTCGTTGCCGATATTTCCACTTAATTACTTGACAGCGTCGACAAACCCGCTATGATGCAATAATGAATAGAACTTCCATTGCTTTCAGATACACGGAATGAAAAAACAAATGTTATTTACTGGCAGAGATTAGGTCACCACATTCCTACCGCTTTTTTAAGTCAGGTATATTTATATGATCAAGCAATGAAAGTGAGGTGAATTTAAGACAATGGGGTAGGTGGTAGTGTATTGTGCTGACGAGTGAGTGTAATCCTCTAAAATTCGATTCTGGTGCAACTTTGGTACGTAATACAAATAAAATTTTCTTTTCCTACAGTAATATATTCCATCTTTGGGTACCAGAAACTATATATTTTAACTCGTGGATTGGTACCACACAATGGAATATCTCCGGTATAAACGTAGGAAAAGAAAATATCATCCGTGTCTGTGTTTGTGTCTATATATATATATATATATATATATATATATATATATATATATATATATATATATATATATATATATATATATATATATATATATATATATATATATATATATATGGCTATATATATCGTAAATCAGCTGTTGTGTGACAGGTCATTTAGCAAGCAGAAATAATATTTCTTCGTCGTCTTGGGTTAATGGCTCTGATGCTCTTAGTTTATTTACAAAACCTTCAATTGCACTTTTATTTCGTATTTAGTGTTTTCACCGAATTGCAAAATGGTACATCACTGATAGGTATGCGGTAGCCCATGGCATAAATATGGTTTTCTGTGGTATTTTTATTGACCCTTTAGGGCACTGGTCTTAGTCTTAACCAGTCTATTTGCAAAGCGTTATGAATATATCTCCTAAATACCTGTTGCAATGATCAGAATGGTATTTTCAATTACTGCATCTTTCACGTTTGTTGTTGACATTGTTCATTGGTTTCCTTGTTTAAAAGTTTCGATTGTGACCCAGTGAACTCGTCCACATATCTAACCTGATCACCTCTACTTCCAAATTGACGAAACAGTTTGTTTTATTTAACCAAGCAAAAACTAAATCTTCTACTAAATGAGTGTACATGGTTTTTTCACAAAGTAGTTCCTAATACATTATAATACATTATAATAAACCATATGATTTTTAGGCAAGATGGCCGAGAGAGAGAGAGAGAGAGAGAGAGAGAGAGAGAGAGAGAGAGAGAGAGAGAGAGAGAGAGAGATGTAGGGTGGAGTGGGGTGGGGTGGGGTGGTTAATACATTACTCAACTAATGGCAAAATTATCATCGTGGCAGGAGCTAGGCATTAGTATATACACCAATATGAATTATCTTGCTAAGAATTCATAAAATATGTCTTTTGCTGATTAAAATTAAAATTAGCTGTAATTACTTGTGTAGAGAAATCAAATTCCAAATACTTCGTAATTATTTAAAGCGTTTTTGATGTAATTTATATATGTTTGGAATGAGTCAAAAAATATTATTAACGTTCGCTTTATCTCCAGCTAACAAATTATACATGAATATACTATCAATATGTTGGGTCCAGTTTCCTAGACTACTGAAAGTTACGCTAGGACGTTTGTGGAACTCAACAAAGACGACGAATTCGTTTATGAATTTTAGTTCAGGGAGAACTCGTTCCAGATAATGCGAGACTAACATTGCTTCAGTTTTGGTTGGATTCAAAGCAGTTAACCACTGCCTTGATCAATCGTTAACCGTTTGTACATCAGTGTTCAGCATATACTCTTTCGTAAGTGTCATTACATGAATACACCATTGAGTATGACTAGCAAAAAGAGTCTCGTTGAACTCAAGCGGTGATCGCTTATAACGTTAATATAGACAATAAATAATAACGGACCTAAAGCAGAGCCTTGTGGTACGCCAGCCGCAACATTCGCGCAATTTTGATTTGGCGCTATTTACAAATATCTGTTTGAAGTCTGTTTGATAGGTAGTCAGAGAACCAATCAATAAGAGAGCCATCAATGCCATTGCGCTTTAATGTTTTTTCAATCTAATAATATAACACTGTATCAAATGAGTGTACCAAGAAGTAAAAAAGAAGATAGTCTAACTAACATAACTTTTAATGTTAGACATTTGAAACAACAGTTTTGTAAATTGCACATAAACATAATGCTGTTGATCTTGAGTTTTGTGAGAATCTTTGGTTTTATGTCATGGTTTACAGCATGAACCAAAGAGCGACTTATTAAATCAAAAGAATTAGTGTAGAAAAGTTCAAAGAAAGTAACTGTAAAAATAATTCTTAGGCTTAATTACCCATTTTAGACAGACTTGAAGAACAGCATAAATAGCATCGTTAATAAGACAAAGCAGCCGTACTTACTGTGATGCTATTTATGTTACCGATATTTATATCATACATCATTTTTTACAACATAGTTTATTTAAATCATTTGGGTTAATGACATTTATTTGTACTTCTTTAATTCTGTGACTAGCCAGTAATATAAATAGAGTACCTGTAGGAAATTTCTTCATTTATAAATCAAGGTTATTACCAAGTTCATGTCAACGACTAATCTGGTCAAAGTACGCAAAGCATTACTTGAATGGGGGTCATGTAAACATAGCGTGATCTAGGAAGTATATTTGTACTGTCGATATATGACGATTGCCTTAACCATTGATTGGATAATAATAGCAAAATTAAAACGTGCTCTTGACAATCAAGTTATGTCAAAATAAAATAATTTAAATATTAAGAAATCTTTTGCGGTGAATCAGATTTGTTTATTTGATGCGCATTAGGTGACTATATAAGAGAAATGAAGAGAATTAAAGCACCACGTTCTCTATATTAAAGGTCCAGTTTGTAAGAGCCATGAGAGGAAATTTGAATTATTTGTAATTTGTTCGTTGAAACTGCAGAGTGGAAAAAGTTTATTCTAAATATACAGTACCTTGAGGAACTATTGTGCGATTATGCAATCAATTGGAAATTATTTTAATTTCGTTTGATTACGTGAAAGATTCGGGGACTTTAGTGGCATTCTTCTTCCACTGGATTACCTTGAAGTAAAAATTTTAGATATTAGAACTGTTTTTCTTCAGTGGTGCTAGCACGTAAGCACTTTACAACCATTGGATCGTTTCTGGATTACTGTGAATTTGATAGTACATTTAGGAAATATAATAATGACGTTATTTTTATTCTTTTACTTTGCTTCCTATTATGTTTTAGGGAATATATTAATAGTTTGGAAAATTGAATGCCTATTGGGTTTTACATAGGTTGAGTCTCTAGGGCAAAACACTTAACTTATGCTGGCATCTGTGTGCATATAAAATTTAAAACTTCTTGTATCATATATTTCTGAATGACTTACATGCTGTTTTCATGTTTATCAGTTCTATAGAAAAACAAATGAGTTCTAACAATGCACAATTCTTGAATATGTTTGCGTTTCCTTTCATATAAGAAGAATTTACCATGTTTCTTCTTTAATAATTGCAAGCTATGCAAAATTATCTATAATCACTTATGGTTTCTGAACGAGCTTTTACCTCTCTTCATAAAAGCTATCCATATTGCGAATTTGCTTGAAACGAATATATTTCATCACGAATATATTTCATCGAGTGGGTGAAATTACTTACGTTTTACACCCACTCGATGACATATATCCCTGATTCGTTTTTAGCAAACAATGTTTCTTTTTATTTTATGCATAACCTTATTGGCTAGCAAATTGTACGGTATAACAGATTGAACTAGCAGGTTTCTTAATGGATCTCCCGTGATGTCAGGTTTACAGTTTATGTTCTGTTGTATTCTGTGATTATTCGTACAGAAAATATACATCATAACACGATCCTCTTCCAAATTCAAAGTAAAATAACACATAAGAAAAATATCAATCGCGCCTTCTTGTATTTGAACTTGAGTAGTATTTACGACACGACCACGGAACCGTCTTCAGAATAACATCGAATTCCACAGTTATTATGATATCGACGAGGCTGTGACAATTTTTATCGTATTTTACTCCAGCGAAGTCTCACAATCACTTTACTTTGAAAATCCGTTAATTCACGGCCTAGCATTGCAAAACTCTGCACCCGTTGCTAATATTAACATATTTGCACCGTGCTTGTTCAGCCATTCTTTTAATACTAACAAAATATTTCCGCTCATTTGAATTTTTTCACTTACTAAAATCCAATTTTCGTCAATATAATTCTCTTTGCAATGATATAATTTAGATAATTTTGTTTCATCTGGAGATATTTTGAAGTTGTCACTGTATGCATCTCTTTTCATTTTTCTAATACATAGTTATTCATTGCCTTTCAACAGCTTTCCAAAATGGGCGTTTCATTGTTTTCTTAAATTTGTATTTGATGTATTTATATGGATGACTCTAGCGACCGATTTTGATCAAATAACACAACTTTATATTTCTATAACTCCAACTTTATTCTCAGATGAATATTGTATTCAATAACGATAGTGAGATACTGTGTTTCTGTATTTTGCAGCGTATTGCATTTTAATGTACAGTTGACTTTCTTCCTTTCATCTCATCTATCAACTCTTTACGCAGTGATGATATATCTGGCATACTTTGTATTATTTTTCCTGGTACTGATGGGCAGTCTTTGAAATATTCTTGTATATATGCTTGTATGTATAAATATACATCTAAACTACATTCATTTTCTCATTATCTTTCGGAGATATAAATTTGAATTTCATTTCCTGTTTTGTTGCCCATCTAACGTTTAAACCGGCATGAATTGTCTTATGGATATTTTGAAAACAATATCACCAGGTAAGTACAGAATATATGCCTTTAACCATGAACCTATGTTGCTCACGACATCATTATGTTTGCCATCATTGTCAATATGATACTTATCATTGGATTTACATGGTACCTATTCATGGATTTATATGGTACATATGATTGCATTTATATGGTTTATCTGTGTTTTATGGTGCGTATTCTTCTTCATATACCAGACTAACATTTCCAGAACGTGTCCGAATCAGTTAATAACATTAATTCTAATCCTGTTCACTTTAAACTAGCACAGAGAGCTAATCTTTGTGAACCATAAGATTCAAACTGAATCAAGTTGAAGTGCTTTATATAAACCTTTCCATTATACTCCAAGATATCATAAGCATTATAATATGTAATTTCTAACATAAAAGTCGTAAAGATCACCAGGAGATTTTAAGCTTTGTTAATGAAAGTTTGTTATTTCGTTTGGATTTAATTATAGTCATAATATGTATGACCTCTTTTCATATCAGTGAAATAATTATCTCTTACTTTATGGTTCCCTCATCACATAAAATTTCGTTTCAAAAATATAAACTATATTAGTTGAATTAAAATGCTTTTTATCTTTGTGTAAAAATATTTCATCAGCGTTTATTGCTCTAGTGTCTTCATCAACAACCACTGTTATTTCTTGAAATCCTTTCCTCTGTAAATTATAGTTTCATCGTCTTTTTGTAATGTGTTAATATCGATGCAAACTCCTAATGGAATATGTGATATTTAGTTATTTAATTGTAAAAGATGACTCTAAGAGAACTTTTAACTGTTTCGAGTCTAATATGCCCTTAAAATAAGTAACAGAAACGAGTGGAGACAACAAGCTTTGTAAAATTTAAGAAAAAATTTATTTCCCAAGAATACAAAGTGAAAAATGAGAAAAAAAAGAACTTACGGTATTGTGAATTAAATCCAAAAATAATCCATGATTTAAAAAATAGAAGTCCTATCAATGAAAAGTTGTAAGTGAATCTCAGTTCAAATCCCGATAAAATTCAAGATGGAAGGCGATGACGTCTGTAATAACCTACGAAGTGTAGATGTGTCAACAGTCTCTTGTTGAATCACAGAAATACTATTCCAGGATTGAATTCTGTATAAATTCCAGTGAATGTCTTTGTCCAAGAATTATATCGGAGCACTTTTGTATTTCCAGGGAAAATAATCACTTGAACTGAATAATTTTAAGAAATTAAATTTCAGCCCAAACTGGACACAAAATAGCACAACTTACAGAGCTAGGTGTTAAAGCATAACTGATCTAATCTTTTCAAAACGTCAGTTATAAGACTGACAATGACGCAAAACAAATACCCGGATTAGGGTTAAAACTTAATTCTTCTGGAAAAAATAGAAGTTTGTTAGCAATAGACACGTTCTTATCAGGTAGACCAGGTATGACCTTGATTCCACTAAATTAATCTTACTTTGAGTAAGAATAATAACAACGAAAACAAAGTTGTTTACCAAAACTGTCACTGATTTTGGAACAAGGTCAGGAACTAGATACAATGTTTCATTTACCACAGAGGATGCTAAAGCTACTTTTAGTTGTTTATATCAACGAAATAATACAAAAGTCAATCAGGTGAAACAGAACTGATCTGAATTCTGGACAAACTCAAGTCCAGTAAACAATATTACATTACAATAACACGTAATGGAATAAAAATTATTTTAAAACTAACAGACAAACAATTAATTTAAATATACATAACATAACTAAGCACAATAAACCTTCCATCAACTTTTGATCTTTTTAAAGTTTGTTTTTACTCAAACAAGTAATTCACATACATCTTGATCATTTCCGCCATAAGCTCGCATAATCTTCTATTTATTGAATCATGCGTCTATGATGAAATTATTAATGTTTTCATATTGTTTAACAGCGTTTTAATTTCATTTTAAATGCAGTAAAGGTAGAAATATATAGTTAATGGTTCTACTTTGTCCTGAAGAGATTCATTCAACTTTTGTATTTTCTGTTTATGACCAGCGTAATATAATGATTTGAAGATTCTATTTTTTTTTCACCTATACACACGAGAAATTAACGTTGATAAATGTACTCTCTTCCTCTATTAATAGGCTATGCAATCGACTGAACACTAATGGGCGGAACTGAGAAACATACATGAATAAAAGAAGAAACTGACATGAACGAAACTTTCAAATCTTATGAACTTGGTTGTATCAAAAGAGGACGTATATTTCTCGTTTATCTCCCATTGCCGAATAACTATTTTAATGTACAATGCACTGTCGATTATTTCTCTGTATTGAAAACTTTTCCTGATCTTATATCAACTAAATGTTTTGTTCGCGTGACGAAACCCAGTCTATCGTTATCTGTGCTTAAAAACAAGTTGGTCTCCTTGTGAATTAAATTTTATTTGTGTTCATTTTGCTATTGGTCTTTGATGGTGAAAATTGCGATGGTCATGGCCTAGAAGATACATGCTAATTTTGTGGTTTTATTTGTGTTTGACTTCATCTTTCGCAAAAGTTGATGGCTTTGAAAAGCTATTAATAGTTTGTTTTAAGAATCTTAATAATATTTCTAAATAAAAGACCGTCGAACCCTGTTTGGTGCTTTGTTAGTCTTGTTTAATATAACAATTTGTTACCGTTGCCACAAGCATACAATGAATGAGCTACTTTCATATGTGGATTGGCAGATCAATTGTTTTTTTTCGTTCAAGTTACACATTTTTATGACTTTTCAAAACAGTTTTACAAATACATTTTAGCACCATGAAGCTATAGAATACTTCAGGTAGAGAAATGCAATTAGGCGTGCATGTTTTTAAATACAAGGTTCAACTTAGATCCTCGAGTCTTACTACTTGCCCCATTCACAGATGTGGCTGTTATCTGATACAGCCAACCCATGAGTGTTTTCACGACGTCACCTATCTCCTCCATGCCGTGAAAATAGAGACTTCGAACGGTTATTAACAGTTGAGACGGTCTGTTGATGGGAACAACGGTGTTAGAGTTTTCATCCTTTACTCGAGGGAGTGTTTAAATTTGGTGCTAATGATTTGGAAACAGATGTGTCCCAGGATCATAACGTGG
>JAECUM010038255.1:0-27066 GCA_016617855.1 Megalonaias nervosa
TATATATATAGAGAGAGAGAGAGAGAGAGAGAGAGAGAGAGAGAGAGAGAGAGAGAGAGAGATTGCCAAAATTGCCACAAAAAATATAGATTGGACAAAGACTTTCTCATAAAATACTAACCGAAGGCAGGGAGTAAACACATGTGGGTCACATGGCCCATTAAATCTGTACTTGTCCCTAAGGGTCCCTTCTCCGTTACGGTCCCAACTTTACTTGAATAACAGTCAAATGGGTAAAACTAAGAAAAACCTTCAAAAAAATATGAATCCGCTAGACCAAGATGTGTAAAGCACCCAATGGGTAAAATAAACACTGTTATCTTGTCAGATTCATAGTGACTCACAACATGCTGGAGGTAAGTCTAATTTGATTAAACATAGTCTTAAACAGATTAATTTCATGGGAAGAATTTGTCTATTTCATAGAACTCAATTTCATAGACACCTTTTCACCAAATTAATGCTGGCTCTAAACTGAAGATGTTTTTGCATATGATCTTTTATTTATTTATTAATTTTTTATTTAATCAGTACATCCTATAAAATTTATGCAAATTGTATGTTGCTGTATATGGATAAAAATCCAAAATACTCAGATTGTGAAGTACGCTACCAGTACTCCAATATCCTCTGTTGACGATTCCTTGGAATACTCCCATATTCTCTGTTGTTGATGCTTTATATTTGTATTGTTTGTTGGCCTTTCTTAATAATTATATCTTATGTAGATCTGTATTTTGTACTTGACTTTGTCCAAAATTGAGGTCATGGTGTACCTGACCGGTAACATTTATTCTGTAAGCAACATAATCCATAGCTAATATTTCTCTGAGTATGAATTAAATATTCATATCCTTATTAATGGAATATTGTTTATTTGAATGTGAGTCTAGGACATTCAGATTTTTACTTAGATGTTTCTAAGCTTGTTGACAATTTTGAATGTTTTATAAAGAAGACTGACCTACATCTTGGCTCTTTTATTGTATTTTTGCTTTTTATATAATGTTGCTTACTTGAAAAATTATTCATTCTTGCCTTAACATCTGAAGCAGAATCAATCTTATTGTTGTGTTCATTTTTTAGTTTGGGTGAATTTATTTATTCAAATTATTATTCACTAGAATTACTCATTCTTGGACTACAGCATTAATTTGGAATTATAGTGAATTCAGACAAGAACATTTTGGATTATATTATTGCGAACATCAAAAACTCTTGGTACATCGCCACACTCCAGGCCACCGGCATATTAACACATTCGAAACTATTTGGAATACCACTGGAATTCAGTTGGAACTTCATACATTGGACTTGTGATAGAACTTTTTGGACCATTTGAGATTTAATTCACAATACTGTAAATTCTTTGTAAATGTTCACTTTTAGTTCTAGGGAAAATAAATTATTTGTTGAATTTTACAAAATATGTTGGTTTTAGCTAGTTTCTGTTACTTAGTTTAAGACCATACAGTCTGAACATTGGCCATTTGTATCGAAGAATACGTGGGACTGCGCCCCAAAATATACTCGATCATGGTTGGGGGCTTTGAAAAAAGCACAAAAAAAAAAAAAAAGAAATGCGGAAAGAGATCCACGCATGATTTTGCAAAGTGATCTACAGTTCGATATGTATATGAAATATCTGCAACAACGACGACGCGAATTCTCACACACATCAAATCTGATACGATCAAAGAAAGATCGGATGTATGTGCACACCGGACTTAAGTTCTAGATCGCAGTTTTACTATTACGTGTTTGAACCAGCGTTGGAACTGCAGTACATGTTTTCATGCGGCATCGCACACATTATGAAAGCATGAATGAGTTAAACAACAAGTGATACTCAATATGGCATCACGAAAAAGGAAAAATTTTGCTTTTTGCCACTGACTTTACTACGCAGTTACATCTCGTACGTTAATTATTAGCCCAGCTGGATCAAGGAAAACCCAACTGTTGACGATCGTCCGTGTTCTGATGTAGTCAGGAATTTTACGGCAGCGCTTCAGTTGTCGCCAAGATGTAACTCTTCTACCGTTAGTATCTTTTCCACAGTCGATGAAGCTCCTACCACTGACGACCTTGATTCGAGTGAAGATACATGTGTCATGTGTAATGATATGATGCATGAACAAGACAATCCTCCAAGAATAACTTCCAGTGACTGGTACAAAAACACAGACGTGATCTATGCAGCTCAACAATTTGCGCACGTGCCTAATGTGATCCGTGATAAGAGCGACATGCTAAAGTTATTTCGCGGCATTGCCGTACATGGTCATTGCAAATGTCCATTGGACCTGGTGTGCTGCTGATTCCGCATGGGATCAGTTTCAAATATTTTCGTGAAGGTCACCAAGGACCCACATATTTTCCTCACTATCGGCTTGACTGGTTGACCACTCATGTATCGCGCAGGTCTGGACGCGACAATTTAAATATGTATGATAAATATAAAATCAAAAACAGAGGAAACCGCCAGTGATGTCATAACAGAGTATGCTGATCTACACGATATAGTTGTCCAGGATCGACTGAAACTTCTTCGCAGTTACAGGATATCCATGAAAGCATCGGAGATATGCTTGCGTCGCGAAAGTCAGAACGGGGAGACCTCACTACGACTTTTGAGCAAACGTTTGCACCACTGATGAAACCAGCAAAAGATATTGCAGCCACGGCATCGCTTCAGTTCTTTACCTATAAAGTTCGAGGGGTGATATTTCAAAGCTCCATACGTAAGGATGTTCTAGGCCTCATCCCCCAATCTGGAAAACTATTTTGCGGAACCGAATCTCGAAAAAGAAAGAAAGAAGCATTGTGTTAGAAATGCCCAAAATGGTATTTAGGAAGTTTACAGAAAATCAAACAGGCAGCGGCAAGAATTGGAAAGCATTAGAAGCAGCCGTTGAAAAAATAATTAAAGGCTGGAGACACTCGTAATACCGTTAAAACATGGAAAAAATTTGTTGATAAACAAAAACCGTCTCTGTCAAGTTCGCCTAAATATGGGTTAGGCGCTTGTGGACTGTGTGACCCCCACACACTCGTGGCCATTTTGGAGCTTACCCGCGAATAATTCGTTTGTGTTTTCGCCATAGACCAGGTCGAGAAGGTACCTGGAATATTGTTGACCTTGCCACGGGCGCGTAAGAGCATCAATCAACGAAGAGACCCGACCGAGGATCACATTGGTGACCAAGTACGATTCGAAACTTTTTATGCAGGAGCATGACCCTACACACAGTTGTGCCATCTTAATCTAATCTCCAACGTACACGGCGGATATTGCAAAGTCGTCGCTGGAAACAGTTTTTGGTTGGCCTGAAGACATTAATATGATTCCAGATGATAAAGAAATTCTGCGTGCAGGACCCAACGGTAAAAGTTACAATATCGCGCCTAACATTGTCAGAATTACCACCACGACTCGGGTTAATCTGACCTTGGACGCTATCTGTGGCATTTATGAAGCCTCATTATCAGCAACGCAAGCATTGGCAGGGTGACATATTGCTTGTGTTTGCCACGACTCAGGCCCAGGGTGACCTGGTGTCGATTACTCACACGCACATTATCTTCCATGCAACAATTCCCAGTTGACAAACCTTCTTTTCACCTTTATGGATCATGACGGGCACATACTAGATCTGCACAGTGGGACCTGAACGATTCAAATATACATTAGAGTTCGACCATTTGAATAGAATGACAGTAGTATGTGTGGACGTGAAGGAACCGTACGTTTTGTTAACAGTAGAAAACTCGTTTACATGGTATATTACAGAACTGGTCACGGGATAATTTACAGGCGCACCAAAGGTGGTCTCGGCCTTCGCGCTCTGAACCAATCGCTAAAGCAAGCTGCAATGCGAATCTTTGATAGTATAGAAATAACGCTGCGGATAGGTGAAAAATCTATGGTTGCAAGCGGTTCAAATAATTCGAGATCGACTACAACGATTAGTGACTAGAACACCAAAGTCGGTTACACTTCTGTCAACAGCAATAATGTCAACCCGGTCAGTAAACTTACTGATGAAGTCACTTAAATAACGCATGCAGATCGATGACTGCAAATAATTACTGGTATAAACGATGACCCAACTGAAAAATATATCCGATCATGCATTTGACATGAACGCGCATTTGTCGCGAGGTAGAAGCAAGAACGATTATCAGTATGTGTAATACGAAGCTATGGTGCCAGTCCAGGAAGAGCTAATAGGACTTCTGGTTCGGGACAAATATCGGTATTTTCTTCCATGTGAAGCTTTCTTGGAAGTCCAATGAAAGCTTATATGCAGTGACAACAATGCTGTATACGACTCCGACGACAAAGTCAGATTTGCCAACAACGGCATCATGACATTGTTTAACAGCACACGGTATCTCATTGATGGAACAGAAATTGAAGCATGCTTGGACAAAGTTCACATTGGTACAAAAATTCTCGGACTCGCCAAAACAGCGACGATTATGCAAGATCCGTTTTATGGCCCATCTATGATGTTTATCAAAGGCACAAACAATCGCCCTGATCACATACCGAATATATTGTATATCTTTAGTCTACTTACGCAGGCTGCATTTGTGGACCCACAACCCGCTGGTATGCTTGCCAAACCTGGTGCTGGTGGCGGCCCTTCACTGTTTGGAGCTAACCGGGTATTAAAACTTGCCTTTTCAACGCGACGAAAACAATTTAATGGGCGCGGGGAGTTTTCCTGCACGCTTCCACTCCCGCATATATTTGGATTCTTCAGAGACGTTCGTCAGATTATTTTCGAGGCCAAACACAAAGTCACATTAACTTGTAAAAACCACGTTAATGATCCATTTTGGCTTGATGCTGCTGGCCCTGCCAACGGTAAAGATTAGTTATCCAAACGTTTGCTCTGGATGTCTTGAACGAGACCCTCAGTAGCCATAGGCGAACGTTTGAGAACTTTCATCGGGTCTGGCAGAATATTTACACTTTCATTCCTCGCGATGACATTAGGCTCAGCGCAACACACTGTTCGCCACGATTTCTTATGTCAAATAAGTACCCAACAAAGTATTAGCACACCACTACACACGTTTATAGCATTTCCGCTCTTGGCAATTATAAACATCCAAATGGTAAGTTCCATGATATTTTCAACACTGGCAGTGACTGAGGCCTCGCTGAGGCTAACCGGTCAACAAGAACCAGTTTTGCTCGACTTTAAACACAATCAAGTCGCGCGTGTTTATCATCGGCTGTTGAAATACCTGGACCGAGTCTACTGTGCAGCCATTGTACTACCTTTCTCGAGCATCTAGACATGGTTAAGAGGTCCGTGATAGACAGCTAATTCAAAGTACGAGTAGGAAAATCCAGTAACACTGAGTACAGATGGTTTGCCGCGATTCTTTCAGACCAGACAGAAACCTGCTGTTGCAGATCTTGAGTGGCTGAATGGGGATCATTAACGCGTAAGCGGAAAATTCAAATAATTTTCTAAATTTCATAATTGAACCTGTAACGTTTCAAAGAAAAGATCTCATCTGCGTAAACGTGTCGCGTTGAGTTGATGTCATCTCGAAAAAAATCTCAGTGCAATCAGTGACTGTACTCGATGGCTGCTGAATATAAAACGATTATTATGGCTGAGTTGGAGACCTTGCCAGCATAAATGGAAAAGCACCGGCAACTCAGAACACAGATACGGAACCGGGAAATAGATTTACAGGCAGTAAAAGTCAAGCAATTTCCTTTTGAAACATAACAACAAAATTATATAAATGCCAAGAAAATAAGCAGACCCTTCACTTCATGTTATTGCGGATATACAACGCCTACATGGTTCCATTCATGCAAAAGAAGTCCCAGAAATGTATGGAATCAGCTCAAGTAGAATATATCAGAAATGGAATGCTCTCAAATATTTATCAGCTGTAAAACCGTCTGGTATCGATCAGAATGATCTACATATGATTAAAAAATATGGTACCGACAGAAAGGATATACAGCCAATAATTGACAGTATTAAGACAATGAAAACATCTGATATCAACAAAAGAGATCTACAGCCACTAATTGATAGTCTCAGGGTAATAATGGCTAGATTCTATGCTGTGGAAGACAAGTATTAGAAATGGATCAAAACTAATATATCAGAAACAGACAAAATATTGTGATAAGATCACATAAGCTTATACTACTTATAATGGTTTCAGCAATTGTCGGACGCTTTACTGCAAATATCAAGAGCGGTTTATCAAACAACGATGGTCAAAAGGAAGCAAACGGTTGACAGAAGAATTATTTGGTGAAGTTAAGCAAGAAATCGAAGAAAAACTGGCTGAATAAGACAAATCACAAACCGGTTGGTGTACCGATTATTGTTGTACCCGACCACGTTGTTTACAACGCGAGTATTGATTCCAGTCATAACAATGGCCATTGGATGTACTCGCGCCTTAGTCACCCCGTATATGCCTCGGCATATGTACTTGTCACATTGACGGAAGTGTATAACAATCATGGGCTTGTACTTTATGGTCATGGTTGTCGTGGACATTTTGGACTTTGTAGACCATGTTCTGAATAGAATGATAATAGTGGTTTTGTTGATTACTGGTCTAAGTTTAAGTCTTCTATCTCGCGCGGACTTTCCTCGTGCAGGAGCACCTGTGAGTGTCTTTCACATGTGAAGACATACTCACTGGGAGGGGTAGAAGGCTTTAACCTAGATCACAATATGATTAAAATCAGACCTCCACTGTTATACATGAAGATCTGACAGCGACCGCTTAGGGGCCATGTTCTTGTAACCTATGATACACGCCCACGAATCACTAATTTTATCAGCCAATCAGATGAAGTCTTACATCTTCGCGTTTGGAGACTGAGCAGTTTGGATGAAGAGTATGAATGTGTACCGAACGATTAGACTCACTTGCAGAATTTTGAAAGCTGCATTTCCATTGGCTAATTCAAAGGTCACCAGAACATGACCCCTAAGCGGTCGTCGTCAGACCTTCACGTAGGACAGAGGAGATCTGATTTAATCAGATTGACAGATCAGTAAAAAAAATTACAAAACTTCCATTATCATACTACTCCGTTCCTCAAGTGTTGCTTTACCATAAGACACCAAAACCAGGCTTAAGAAAGCTCACCGAAGGAAATTATGAACTGTACAAAGAGGGAATCATGTGTACCTGTACTTTATGAGGTAAAGAGCTAACGAGTTGGACTGAAGTTTCTCCACACTAATTAATTAATTTATTCGTTTCATTCAATTCGTTCGTTCATTCGCTTATTTCTTCCTTTGATTATATTTGCATGTATAACTTTGTATCATTCATTCATTCATTCATTCTCCGTGAAGGTGGTTCATTTTCCCAAATGGGTCAATTTCATTGCATTCATTTGTTGATTCTTTGGATCAGTCTTTCACACAACTAGGCCCTTTCTTTATCATTCACCAAAACAAAGCTCCAGTTCTATATCTCTGTTACATGAAACCTTTCTCGGATTACATTCTTTGGTAACACATGTAGCAATCTTAATGAATGAATTCGAATGCCGGGCTAGAAAGCCGAGGAACTTCAAAAATGTGCGATGCATTCACTCCAGATGTATGATCTAATGAGAAACTCCATTCATGCTAGAGCTAAATGTTGCATGTTACATATTAATGCCAGGGATATGTGACACTTGTCTCCTGTGAGTCCTTCCTGTGTCAAGGTCACTCAAGATCATCAGATGGTTGAGTTACCATAAAACATAATCCACAACTCTATATCGTCATTTCAGCAAAACTAAAGTATTTGGGCAGTATGTTTTCTTTGTAGTATCAGCATTTGTAACTATCACAAAAGAAAAATTAAAAATGTGAGAGATTCTTGTAGTATGGCTGCCAACTAAACGATATGCTGGTTTATGTCCCCTTGTCTTAGGTTACATGTCGATCTGATACGGCTGCTCCACCATGTCCGCCCTATTTGAAAACATATGCTTACTGCGTTATATCTTAAGTAAGGATAGAATTAAGCAGGATTTCCTTTTTATAACATTTCTATCCGATTACGTCGACGAGTGTGCTTGTGGAAAGATATAGGATTGACATCGAAATGCAGAAAATATTTTTCCATCGCCGTACAAAATATTACAAACTTAGAACTTATAAATAGTATGAAATGGTGGCTCTTCGACGTGCCCCTATTTCAGGTGCTCGTATATGTCAACCTTGTTGTAACGAAGATGAAAATTTTTACATAAAATTCAAACGTGATTCGGAAACTTTTGTTTACATCTCTTTTCATAACGTATCTGAAAGGCGCGAACTAATATCACTACAGCTGTACTTGCTTTCTTTTTAATTTTTTTCCCTTGAATTTTTAGAAATTCTGTTTTTATGTTATTTTAGTTTCATTTCCTCTTAAATGTGTTATTCGCTTGTTGTGGATGTACTAAGAAAGGGAAATGTCATACAAATTAACGAAATAAAAATGAAAATAAAAAATTATTCCTCTCGTGTATCCAACCAAGCCCGTAAATATTGAATAAGAAAATTGCAAAGTCACGAAGCTTTTTTTTTTTTTTTTTTTTACTATCGCATATCGCCTCTTGACTGAAAAGTTGAGTGTTCGACTCTTAATCTATCGTACACACTTGTCACTCCCAGGTCCCGGCCGATCTCTAATTAAACGAAGGCTACATTTTCCTGTATTATACACTTTCCCCCACCCTGATATAATCACTTCATTTATGCCAATTCTCTTCATCGCTTTCGACATTTCTCCTGATATTGTATTTTGGGTTTGTTAAATTAGCTTCACGGTAGTCAACCTAAAGTAGTTCTAATTCAAATACTTATTGCTGCCCAAGATTTAAATCTGCTTAATTTTTTTGTATGTGAAAAGTGTCTCTTGAAAGGAAACTATATAGTGTCTTGCATATTCTGCTTAAACACAATAACACGTAAGATCGTTATTTTGTTTACATGAACATAAATGTATAATGAAATTATTAGGGGGAATGATCTGAACTAGAGTCAATGCACGATCTCTTTATAACCGAGGAAGAAAACAAAACAACTCTTCCGGTACTAATAAATAATTAAATTGGGCCCATATTCCTTTTATTTCAAGAGCATTTGTTTACTATGTATACATAGATATTATGGTAAACAATTTTAGTCATACAAGATATTGCAGGGAGGAAACATTATGATATGGAATCATCCGTGTACTTAAGAAACATTGTGATATCGAATCATCCGTGTTCTAAGGAAACATTGTGATATCGAATCATCTGTGTTCTAAGGAAACTTGGAGTGTTTTTAGCCGAAAAAGGAATGGTTCCAGAATTAGGAGGACCACAAAATGCACTTTTGGCAAAAATAAGGTAAGTATCCTCTTTTGACCCCTATTCGTCTCTTGTCAGCAATTTTTATTTGTATTCTGTACAAAATTGAGTTCCAGGAAGAAATAAAGATATCATAAACTAATAACGTCTATACATACAATAACAAATCACAGTTCTTATTCCCATTTTCCATGTCTGCCTATATAAGGATATTTTCCCTCCGATAATCAAATGATCACATAGTAAGAACAAAAAATAAGGTCTTGATCAAATCCGTTTATTTCAGTTTACTTGTTCCATTTATTATGGTTGTATCACGCTACACGTATCATAACTTGATACATCCGTATATCAACGAAAAACAATGAATAAATTATGGTACATTTTGCCTTTAAAGTACAGTTTGCCTTTAAAGCAAACAATCAAACTATTTCTACATAACTACATGTATTCACCTGTTCTTACGCTCTTTCCTACTTTGTTTTGGCTGTAAATACCTCCAGTTTATACTTGAGAGGGTTGTAAAACAGTTTCTTCTGGCTGCTGCAATATATGATTTTTTGAGAACAAAACAAAAATAGCTAAATTCAATTTATCCAGGTTTGTCATTACTTTGCATGCCTTTGTTCAGTCCATTTGGCTGTGTGATGCCATCATAAATAATATTTTCGTCAAAAGTAAAATGACGACTCTCTAGGACATTGCATTTTAATGACTGCAAAACATAGTAGTTTCACTGCTGTAAACCCTTGTCTTATCAGGATATCGTAATAATTTCTCTTTCAAAGAAATGGCCTAAATTGCATAATAAATGTTGTTCGTTTGTTTGTTTGTTTTTCAATTTTGCAGTTGAACATTTTAATTCTAAATCTTATTCAAAATTCTGAACTTCTGGCACAAAAAGGGGACTGGAAACCAATTTCATGCTGATCTTTCAATATTATAGCGAGTATAACACGACCAATACTCTGTTTATTTTCTCCGTTGAGACACTTCAGAAAAGTTAAAAGACGAGTGTAAGTATAGAATTATACAAGATTTTGAATTTGAAGATAATCTTAATGGTAAGGGTCAAAGCAGGTCGAACACCTGTACGCTGCTAATCTTCTGAGGGGATGCTACGAAATGTCGTCTGCGTATACGCACCTGAGAATTCTAGTACCAGATGTTGTGATACCTTTGAATTTTCCGACTCAATAAATTTTAAATAAAACGTCATGTTGATTCTTCACTTATTGAATTTTTCAAACAAATATGTAATAATGTTAAAGAAAGAGGCGTTGGTTTTTGCCTCAGATGTCAGTACTACACCCCGAATAGGACCTGCCCAATACATTAAAATGAGCATGTTTGGGGATTTATGAGACAATATTTTCTCAACAATTAAATACCAACGTGGGATACACGGATCCTGCTGATCAAGTTGTTTATAATCGTGTAATATTTGTAAAGAAACGCGTGGGTGAGAAATGAATGATTCTTCGTGGTAATCACGCTTCTTTGAGCATATGAATTTCCAATTTCGAATATTAATTTAAATCGTGGGATACTTTTGAACAGCAAAAACAAACCCAATGTGTGGCCAGTTCATGAGATCGGCTTTTATGTCAGATTCTTTCTGTATTAGATATCCCGTACTACCTTTAGCCGCAAAATGAGTTTCGAAACTTAAAAGGTTGATGGTACCATAGCGTATCATTTAAACATTTATGTACCATTCAATAGTAAGCCTAGTATCGATAAAGCCACGAAAGTGTGTTGAAATTAAATATCTTATGTTAGAATTTTTATTTTAATTTTATAGTTTCTTTAAAGTGTATAGACTTAGTCATAATGCTCCCATTTTTAAACTTCACGTTTTATCTGACTCTGCCGTCTGCCCCTAATTTTATGTCGAAGCTTTCTGGATATAGGTTGACGTGACTGAACTGGCTGTAGAGGTATGGTTGTTTTTAAATGTACTAAGAATGCCAAAATAAACCCCACCTTTTTTCATTAGAAAATTTGCATTGTAATACACAGCTTACGTAACTAAATAAATGAGGTCATCTGAAGGTGAGAATCGTCTAATTTTAATGTAACGGTCTGTAGGCTTGCACAACATATATGACACGTTCATTTATTAATTAATTAAATAAAACTAATTACTTTAGTTTCTACCATTACCCGCGAAGCGGATATTACCTAATTATGAAGGAGATTTCTTATGAAGGTGATGGTGGTCTTACAGTAACTGTCACAGTCTGCAAGCTAACGATATAACATGTTAATTTATTAATTAATTATAAAGTTAATTAGTTTTTTTCCACCGCTACCCGCGAAGCGAATGCCACTGGATACGGTAATTGTCGAGTATTTATATAATATAGTTCTTCCCATGATGAAACGATACCCCGTTTATGCCATGTAAAACAAATTTGAATAATGACATTCTTTCGGATCGTTTTGGGGAATTTTCCTGATTGAATTAAAAAGTACTGAATTACGGTTTCGGCTCGACATTTAACGTCATAAAGCACACTAATGGTAAGTGCAGCGGACATGCATATGGTGTGAAATTTCACACTATGAAACATTCCATGTCTCCAGACAAGGAGCATAAAATTGCACATTCTGGATTAAATGAATGTAAATTTTATAAGTGCTCAAATGAACAGGATTCGCCTTACTAAGAAAATACAATACGAGTGAATTCGACAAATTTCATTTCTTGTCACCGAGGTATGTCATGAAATTGAATATTATTTTTGCAGATAATGTATTAATAAAAGGTAAGTCACGCATTCGAAATGGTCATGCAAATGTAGATCTAGGGTAACAAGAATACAGTGCTGAATTCATTTAGTTTTGCATTGTACAAACGACTACATGATAAAGACTTGCGAACATAGAAGAGTACGGAAATTAGGCCAAGTGCATGATTTCAGATTTGAATGTAGTCGGATGTCTTCTTTTTAGTCGTAATATATTTTATGCTGGTAATATTAGGTACTGAACAAAAATAGCTTGAAAACAAATAAAGAAACAACCGTTTTATTTTATTTATTTATTAATATTCTTCATATTACTCTTTTAAAAAGGTGGGCGTATTGGGGGGTTGGGGTGGAATTAAATTATCTTTCAAACCAGGTAACTTTA
Organism: Megalonaias nervosa; assembly: GCA_016617855.1. Lineage (NCBI taxonomy): Eukaryota > Metazoa > Mollusca > Bivalvia > Unionida > Unionidae > Megalonaias > Megalonaias nervosa. Next base: position 12,488 of record JAECUM010038255.1, read on the forward strand.
TTTTCGTATACCGCATGATAATAAATTTGTCAAACTAGTATAATGGATATCAGTATTCTTTAGAAAAATACAAATCTGAGTAAGAATATTCTTTTCAAGCCGGTTGAGGCTGGTAATCCCCAACCCCCAACCTAAAATAAAATTACATGGTCGGTCACTTAAAGCTCTCAAGTGTCACGATGAGGTCCTGGCAAGCGGCAGTAATGGTAGTAAAATTTATGTCATGTGTGTGTGTGCGCGTGCGTGTGTGTGTGTGTGTGTGTGAGAGAGAGAGAGAGAGAGAGAGAGAGAGAGATTTGGATTTTTAACGTAGCTTTAACAATTTTAGTCATATCGCTACGATATATGTAGTGTGGCAGTTTCTAGCGATGTCTAGCACTGGGGAGTCATGCCACAGTCATGTAGCATTATGTCCCATCCAGTCACATTATCCTGACGCTAGGCCGACCCGTCCTAACACTAATCTCTTAATGCTGAGCGCCAAGCGAGGCAGCTGCTAGTATCATTTTTTTTTTTTTAATCTTTTGATATGACTCGGCCGAGGTTTGAGCTCGCGAACTCCAGCATTAGAGGTGGATGTTCTAACCACTTAGGACAAAATTTGAAATAAATCTTGCCAGTCTAATATTTTTGTAATTCTTTTCAAGTCCTCTTTTGATAAGAGAAACTTCACTTTTATGTAATTTTCATTTAAATGTATTTTTGTTCTTGAGTGTAGCTTTTACACTACCTGATGACGTAGCAATAAATGACTCGCATCCGACCTTGTAATTAGGGCGTGAAGGGGGTGGGGGTGTCCACCACCAACAAACATATACTACTACATAAAACTAAACGCAAAGCAAAAGGAAAGTTCTCTAGAGTTTTTTTTCCCCTCTCTCTTTTTAAGTTACAGGCTAAATTTACGCCATGAAAACCAAGACTGTAACGATATATTGATTTATCGCGATACGCCTCTGCCATATTTGTATCGCGATACGATTTTCACGTATCGCGATATTTTACTCGCGTTTCTGCAGTACGAAACGATTATCAAAAACTTTAAAAAAGTTTTGAAATGAAAGCAACTGCAACACTTGTAAAAATTTGAATTACAAAATTTAACTGAAACTGTAATTATGCATGCAGTATTTACGGGGGGTCCCGAGTGGCCGAGTGGTCTAAAGCGCTCACCGTTACGGATCACTGCCGTCTCACCTCTGTCTGCGTGAGTTCGAGTCTCGGGATCGACCAACGTGGGTACGTGACAAAGCTTGCCAGTAGGTTCTCGTGCGTCAGTGGTTCTTCCGGGGTTTTCCCTGGTTCTTCCTCCACCATTTATACCGGCCGCCATGTATAGCCTATCTTATGCTGAAAAATGGCGTTAAACCTTACAACAACAACAACAACAACAGTATGTACGGTGTCTCTAAAAGCAGTGTCCGTATTCCAGTTTTCAAGTAACTTGGATTCTTCATTTTTCATGACTTTTATGGTACCATCATTTTTCTTTACTGCACCTGTAATGCCGTTGCATGATGCGCCAGCAAATCAGTGTCTGTGTTTTTTTGTTCTACTGATTACTACTAACAAACTTTGTAGACCTAGATCTGCTAGCACGTTATGGGTCTGTGCAGTTGAACACAGCCTATAAGCGAGTATATACCGTCGGTCAAAGGTCACTGAAGGTCTGGAACTCAAAATTGCGCTAGATTAGAACGGAAGTTATGAGTTGTATCGTCTTCTCATTAATTATTAGCTTATTGTAACACACTTTATTATTTGCTAAAGTTATATTAAGCAATACGCAACTAGTTACGTCTATAAACTCTGACGACCTACATGTTCTGTATGGTTCATTCAGAACGAGGCTAACGGCCAAGGGTCGACTTAGTTCCAACACGTCATAATCTGTTACACTAAAAAACCTAAATGCACTTAAATTAGGACATTGGTAAGATAAATCAATATAAATCAATACAGCGTGTAAAGTGTACTGTTTGATATTTATCCACCTTCTCCGCTCCCGAAAAAAAAGACAGCGAGAATTTCAATCATTTAGCGTCATTGTGAAAAATGAAACAACCGTAACAAGAACCCAAAAGGTTGTAGATCTTGCATAACGTAATCAAAGTTCTGCCTGAATACCATGACGATCTTTATGTACATACGTGCCCTTTGCTACCATCACTTAATTTTTATGTTACTATACAAATGCGCGCATTTCTCAGGGGGAATTTATCAGTCAGTATTAGCAAGACACGTTCGTTATGTTTTTTTTTCTTTAAATCTTGTGATACAAAATACAAACGGTTGACTTCCCGCAGGGTATGGATTAGGGATATTAGCTGTTTTACTAGTTGACCCGTGGCGCCCGTGCTCGCCTCCTTTTCAATCTTGTTGACATATAAATGGAGACCAGTAGCATTTTAATCTATTTTGTTCTCATTGCTAAGAAGATAACGAGATGATCGTTCCTTTTCACAATGGCATTAAAACTGAATTTAACTGTCTCCCTACCTATTTTATAAATCATCAGCGGCTTAAACACATGCTAAGGTTTAGGTGTGGTATGTTAGTGAGTTTTGCATCTTGTGTTGCCCCAAGCTTTTCCATGACACGTGCACACAACCACTCTGGGCCGAGAAAACAAAAAGAAGCTATAAATGGGACTTTAAGGAGTATTTGTAAATAATATCCAAAAGTACGATTTAAAAAAAATATGTATTTGAGAGCACGATCTAGCAGCCATTTACCCATTATGTTCTACTCTATTGGGGCTCGACTCATTCCCTTTAAACTAGAATATGGTAAAGTTGGTGCTATTGCTATCTATTAAAGTTTTAGTCATATAAACCTCCGGATTCAAGACATAATCAATGTATAGTAAATCATACCATTTAAGACAGGGGTCTCAAACTCAAACCACCCTGAGGGCCGCATGAGGGCATTTTCTATGGCCCAAGGGCCGCACCACATTAGTTTTCTGTCATGACACCTTGTGACACCAATCATTTTGCGGGCCACAGGATACGGCTTGGCGGGCCGCGTGTTTGAGACCCCTGATTTAAGGATTGTGGAATTTATAGAATTCGATTAATTCATTGTACTTAAAACGCGATCTATTTTAGGTTTGTTTTTAGCAGTATTCTTATTTCATAATTAAGTGTTTCTTAATTTGAAAACAAGTTTCCTTGCAAAATTCTAAATGGGTTTCTGTTCAAGCAATTTTCATGCTTTACAGCATGAAATATTTTCTTTTTCAATGTTGACTATCAGTAACCTTGCCAAGCAAGGTCGTTGGGGTCTACATGTATTTACGCTCTTCGTCCTTGGAAAGCTCTTGATGTTAAGTGGCAATTAGGCCTCGAGACGAATACATCTCATCCCCTCTAGCACTGTTCAACCTGACTCTCGCGTTGTTCTGTGAGATCTTCGCAAAACGAAGTTCTTGTAAAATACTTCGTCGATCTCTCTCGCCGATAACAAGGCGCTTCAGTGAAACTTTGTAGAAGTTAAGCAACAAAAACATCCCCATGCCCTATCCCTTCTCAAAATCTATATATACGTATTTTCTGCAATCATTCAAATCAAAATTGTGTTTAAAACAAAAAGGACATCTTTTAACACCACTACCGATGCCGAGGGTGTATGTCTATCAGCCATTGAATATGTCCATGTGAAAAACGCCATATTATTAAAACAATTGCGTAAGACATCAACTAATACCATCACCTAATGGAATCGTTTTTCAAATTTTTACAAGAGCATTGTTCTAGTGTTAAAAGTAAAAACTTTTTACCAGACCGTTTAATGGCGAAGTCTAGTTGAACGAGACTACATCCATTTTTGTTGCCCTCAAATTACGTGGCTAAGTCTGCGTTTAACAGCGTGCCTATATAAGGTCGTTGTTATATTTGTCATCAATCACCTCTTGCCCTTCGAATATTATGTATTTGAAATAGCTATATAGGGTCATTTTGAAACAATGACTTTTCTATTGGAACACAATACATATTTAATTATTTCCAAATTGCATATAGAATATACAAATTCCAAAGAGAAACGACTTTACAGCTTTCTTTTTCCTATTTCTAAATACGCAGATTGATTTATATTTGTGATATTCGCTTTAATGGAGATGTTGTTGATGACGATGATGATGATTTAAAAGATAAATTCAGTTTATTTTTCATTCTTTATTTATCCCAATATTTAACGGTTGATTAGTATCAATCTGATTAGTAACGTCTTTTAGTCACTACGTTTCTTTTTAAAATATCTGCACTTTGGAAGGAGAAAAGTTATATCATTCATGTATTTACTTTTCTTAACTGTCTCAAAAAGGGTTTTTTTTTTTGGTTGTTTTTTACAGAAGATTATTGTGTTTATAGACACTTAAAAATAAATATGTACAGTGTATGCAGTATACGAAGTAATATAAACTAACATCCCATATTGTGAAGTAAATAACAGGCCGATTACCCGAGGCTTATACCTTTAAAAAGGGATTCCATATATTTGTTAGTGACCGTATATTGGAATGTCCATTTTTATCACTGACCACATCACTATTAAAGTTGCAAAAATTCAGGTCGAGTTATGCCATTACAGACGTATTTGAACAGCTAATTTCCATCGAATTTCAATGTCATCGTACAGCCCGACAAACAATTTCATCGCATATATCTTATATAAACATTGGATAAATTTAGATACACATGTCTCTGTTAAGAGGGGAAGAACATAAAATCGAACTTTAGCCAGACATATATTGGCATCAACATCTTAGATGTAACGATGAAATAGCTTTAAAAGAAGACACATTGACTCAACTTTGAGATAAGACTTTCTTGCAAGCCTGCTAGACTCTTTCTCGCGCCAGTTCCCGCTATTTGTACACACCAAGCTAGCCACGTGGTCGGGAACACAACACTTCAGTCTAGAATGCTCGATAGTAAAGCAGTGTGGTAAGTACACATACATTCAGATTACCTATTTAATTTATGCATATGTTTACTTTGTCTGAAGCCACAATTGACTGTAAGTCAATGGGTCAGCGTAGGTCATTAACAAGCATGTAACGATGATCTATTGTCTCCGGTCGAGTATGTAAGTATTTAAATGGTTTTACGGTGCATCAGCACAATTCTGGCCATTAAGTGCCAGATAAACAATAGGTACAATAAATGATGAAGTAAAATATTGCTAAAAGCTTAGAAGATATAATGTTTGGAATTTAAAAGAAAATACAAAAGAACAGAACAACTTGCGTGAGTAACATAGCCGATATAATGTTTTATTACAAGCTCATCAAAGTCAATATGTTCTGGAATATCTAAGTGCGATGGAAAATATAAGTTATATAAAATGAAAAAAAAAAAAAAGAAGTATGTGGAGATATTGCATTGTATCCCTTCTGAACATGTTTGACACGTGATTGCTCACGTCATGACGCTGCTCTCACCGTTCGAGTTTTTATAAGGGCTCAGAAAAATAATTAATTTTCGTAAAAAATAAATTGTAACTTTGAAAAAGTGAAATTATTGCGTTAATCGAGATGTAGTAAACAACGCATGTAGTTCCAGTCGAAAGTTTCTGAACAATTAAAATAGGATGCTTCCCGGCATTGTATCAACATTTAATGTCATTACAGCGGGATACAAGTCTTAAGCTTCATCAATAGTGTTGCACAAGATAGGTACAGGATAATAATGCCCTGCTGGAAAACAAATCGAAATCGTGCAAGCGCCCAAACATAATCTATGTAAAACAATAGTTGAAAGAACTAACAATAGTCTAAGATAAATTAGAAAAGGAAAATCCTATGCTTACATTATAAGGAATGGCCTTCACTTTGAGTATAACAACAGTATTACATACACCACCCAACTATTCCCATCCACCTCACCCACGACACACTTAGAGACCGGTACCTTACCCAATTAAGAATTAGTGGCTGGCGCCGTGTCCATAATGCTGCTCTTGTGATAAAAGGGTATATTTGAGGTAGATGGAAATTATAACTTTTTGGGTTTGTTCTTTCACGGAGGCGACTTTCAGCTTCTTTTTGTTATATAGCCCAGTTATTGCTAGTAGTACCGATTTCTTACCGCTGTAATATGGACAGATTTACTAAAGCAAAAAGACTGCGGCATTCATCTTGAACAGATATTTCATAGAAACTGTAAAAGAAATTTAAAAAAAAAAAAAAAAAAAAAAAAAAAAAAAAAAAAAAAAAAAAAAAAAAAAAAAAAACAACAAACATTTACTCACCCAAAAAACTCGCAGAGGACATAAGTCGGTGTCCTTTACATCGCAAGAAAACACGGTAAACTTTCAGTGTTAGTGGTAAAACTGACCATTATATACTGATATATTAGTAAATTATGAATTCTTACTTGTACAATAATGCGTTGTTCACTGGCTTCCGTCATGTTTTCTTTCATTTCTTTGGGGGGTTTTTTGTGTACAGTTTCGTATAATATTGTATCACCGATTCAAAAAATTTATCGGACTTTTCTGATTAGCAAAATGATTGCGTTTTCCTTTCATAAATATAATATAACTGTTGAGTGATTTCACTATTGTTTTCAAGATCGGGCAACTGGGGCAATGCCTATAAGTACTCTCTGGCATGCTCATGGTTTACATTCATATTCATATAATACGAAGCAATGGTCACAATATATGTACAGGTTATTAGCTGGGTAGTGAAAAATCCTTGGTCTGACGTCATTTGACAGAGAATGCTGGAGCTTTCGAGGGCATTCTTCGCACATGAATGAGGAACCAATATTTTTTAATTCTCAGTCAATAACATTTTGTTAGTATATACTTAAACAAGCATACTAAATATTCTCCTATGTTATAAAAAAAACACACACACACAACTGAAACAAAGAAGTATTTCAACGTCTTACTGAACATTTGGCACGATGTTCATTGCATGAATGAAACGTCTGCATCGCGCAGTAACACACGCAACTTGACTGCTATGGGAGCGTGCGCGTACATGGGTGAATTTCTTTGTGCAGTGAATCAAACAAGCGGGCAGTAATGTATGCTACTAAAGAGGATGGAATGTCATGTAACCAAAGAAACACTACACAGTATCGACAGAAGGAAAAATGTCGCAACACATCAATGAAAATGGAAGATATGATTATAAATAGATGAGCAAGATATTCAGCCTAAGGTAGTTTCTATGATTTCCATTGTTCAATTTTTCCGACATGGTGGCGGGTAAATTTGAAATGTGCATTGTGTGTCAGGGTTATTACCAGGGTATTGTGGCCCATAGGTCTTGGGTAGTACCTGAAAATAAGGATATAGATTAATTTTGGAGTTACTGGAGTTTCGTGCCATTTCTAGTACAGAATAAAACGTTGCTATTGAGAGTGGATCAAAGTTAACTGTCCACGTGAAGGAGAAGTCTTTCATTGATACGCTGTATCAAAGGTTAGTCTCTCTCTCTCTCTCTCCCTCTCCATCTCTCTCGATCGATCGTTCGATCGATCGATCGAAGTAACAAGAGTAATTAGCAATCAATAGCAGTTCATTTTCATTATACTTATAAATCATAGTATTTTCTTTCTCTTTGGAATTTAAGTCTTTTGAATGTACTGTTTCGAGAATTTCTTTATTTAATCTGGCTCATAGCATCATAGATATCGTATCTGAATGATAGCTGGAGCGATTGTATGTAAAGAGCAACACCAAACATCATCACTCTTATACGGTCTATTCTGCAACACTGGTGTTAGATAGAAAGGTCTACTATCACACTTGGCTTTTAATGGGCGTCAGTTTTTCGGTGCAGTGAGCGTTGGACGTTTCTGTCGACATTTGTATTTAGCCTTAGCCAGAAGTAGTTCATCGAATGCGGACACATGCTTTCCGTAAAAGGAAGCGGTGATTATTTTGACTTGCTACGATCAATGCGTACAGGTTATCAGCTGAATATTTAAAAATACTGGACCACAGGTCATATGGTGCAGAATGTACGAGCCTGAGAGGGCATTCTACGTCACTTGCGTGAAGACCCATTATTTGTTAATATTCCACTCTGATTAAGATCAGATCTCCGCCGTTATACATGAAGATCGGACAGAGACAGCTTCTTCTGACAACCTATGTTATTACCATAATCATTAGTTTTATCAGCCAATCAGCTGAAGTCTTATATCTTTGCGTTTGGAGACTAACCAGTGTGGTTGATGAGCATGAATGTGTTCTGAACGATTTGATTCCCTTTCGGAATTTTGAAAGCTGCATTTCCATTGGCTAATTCAGTGGTCACCAGAACGTAACCCCTAAGCGGTCGTCGTCAGATCTTCACGTAAGACAGCGGAGATCTGATTTTAATCAGATTGTTAATATTCAGTAAATAACCGTTTTGTTACATACTTGAAAAAGCATATTATTCATTCTGTTATGTTGCAGAAATAACACAATGGAAACAAAATATTTGTATAGATTTTATTGAACATTTTAAACTTCATTCATTGTATGAATGAAACCTGAGCAGCGGGCAGTAATGTGTGCTACTTCACTGCTTTCGAAGCTCGTGCATACAGGGGTTGTTTCTCGTTCAGCAGCGAACGAAATTAGGTTTGTTAAAGAAGATAAAAATGTCATTTAGTCAAATAAACACCGTGAGAAATGACGCAACACATCCGTGAATGTCAAAGATACGGTTACGAAAAGACGAGCCAGAACAATTTCATCAAAGTTTGGTCGTTGATTGTCCTTATTCAGTGCTGGTGGCGGCTAAATGTAACTGTGCAGTGTGCGTTAGGGTTGTGGCCTATCGGTTTTAGATAGTACTTGAAAATAAAAATAGATTTACTTTGGAGTCGCTTGTGTTTCATTAAATTCCTACTTCAGGATCAAACAATGTTATTCAGAGTGGATAAAAGTAAACTGTTTACGTGAAGGAGGTTGTTCTTCGAGACATTATATCCAAGTCATTTTGACAAACACACACGCGCACGCACACACACACACACACACACACACACACACACACTCGTACTAATAGCAGAATCTAGCGATCACTATCAGCCCATTTTCAATATTTTTATCAATCCTTTCTATTTTTTTCTCCTTACAAATCGAAGTCTTTGGGTGTATCTAAATTCTCTTTATTTAAGATGAACGATATTTTCTTTCAGATGTTGGATATAAAGAGCAGTACACAAACATCATCATTCTCAGACAGTCAACTCTGCAGTACTGGCGTCAGGTAGAAAGGGTTACTGTCATTGTTTACCTCTGGTCGGCATCAGATTTATGACGTGATTTTGTATTTAGCCGTAGTCAGAAATAATTCATTGAACGAGGGCACGTATTTACCATATAATGAATGGTGAATGTGTTTCCTTAAGTACGGTCCATACCGGAATTTACCGCTGGATATTGACCCCATATCAACAACATTAAGTTAATAGGACTTCCGATAAAGTATGTAATAATGCTGAATAATGACCAGTAGCAGCAACGTTGTATTGATGGGACTGTTTATAAAGTAAATAATGAAAGAATGAATTAACGCATTTCACACGATTATAAATATATACACTAATTAAGACTTTCCATTTACAGTAAGAAATAGGATAGAAGACAATAAAGAGGAAGACGTGTACATCATCAAGGTCTTCCAGTATATCGTACTACTATAATAATATTTAATTTTAACTTCATAAGACTGGAGAAAATAATAAATTCAATTATCCTCATTCAGTGTTTGATCAAAATCTGATTATGTATACCAGGCACGTGCAACCTGCGGATTGCAGGCCGCATCTGGCCCGCGACCTGGTTTTATCTGGTTACATTAACATCATATGGTGTGGCTTTAAAAATCGGTATCCGGTTCACATATGCCGAAAGGTCGATGTATAACGAAGTTGATCGACGACTCTTGGTTAGTGAAGACGATTTAAGCTATATTCACCATCATCAATTCGTGTTGTTACCTCCCTTGAAAACTATTTCGTTTCTCAAACTCTTTAGTGCAAAGTTTTCAATTAAGTTGTTATGTATATTTAATTTATATTGTTTGTTGGCATTTCTTAATGATTGCATATTATGTATATCTGTATTTTGTACTTGACTTTGTCCAAAATCAAGCTGATGGTCTACCTGACCAGCAATATTTATTTTGTAAACAACATAACTAATATTTCTTTATCATTGTAGATTAAATATTCAGATCATTATCAGTGGAGTTAAATATGTTTATTTGAGTCTGAGACTAGGACATCAGATTTTTACTTGGAAATTCCTAAACTTATAGACAATTTTAATGTTTTATATCGGTAACTGTCATATATCATGGTTCTATTATTGTGTGTCTTAGCTTTCTTTATAATGTTCTTTACTTGAAAAATTACTCATTCTTGCATTAACATTTGAAGCAGAATCAGTCTTATTGTTGTGCTCAGTTTTTCATTTGGGTGGATTTCTTCATTCAAATTATTATTCACCGGAATTACGATGTGCTCAATATTCTTGGACAGAAACATTAATTTGGAGTGATAGTGAATTCAGAAAAGGACAGTCTGGATTATAATATTTTTAAACATCAAAAGACTGTTAGTACACCATCACACTCCAGGCCATTGGCACATTAACACATTCGAGACTACAGGTACATCAACACATTCAATTTTGGAATTAACGCTGGCATTCAATTGGAACTTCTTTGATTTGGACGTATATAGAACATTTAATACTATTTGGGATTTAATCCACAGTATTGAAGGTTCTTTTTAAATTTTCTCTTTGTATTCTAGGGAAATAAATTATTTGCTGAATATTACAAAACTCTTTGGTTTTCGGTCTTTTCTTTTACTTAGTTTAATACCACAGGGTCGTAACAAAGTATTGTATTGATATATAACTTGACACCTGGAACAACTGTTACATAAACGAGCCGTATCAGATCAGATCAATTCCTGCTATCAGAGACTTAAAAACGGTGATATTTATTGTGTAAGGCTCTCATTAGATGACAAAGGTGTGCATAATTGTATATTATATTAACAGAATGCGACATAGAATTATCCTAATATAAATTTCTCAAAGAGTTTGTTGTAGTTATTAAAAAATGGAACCGATTATTGCCTGCCCTACTCTATGCGTATTACGTAACACATCGGCAGAGTAGACAGGTATTTTGATCCCATAATCATGGAGCTACTTGAGAGATTTGTGCAAGTTTTACGTAGCTTTATCCCTGACTATCATAGTTGACAAGTGCTGACACGAGGAGTCCGAGTTGAAAACCCAAGAATTTTAGCATGTGGTATTTTGTTTTTCGGATATAGTTCAGTATTATGCTTGAATGGTGTGTACACACAAAACGGTACTTGGAGGTGAGTGTGAATGGGTCCTCTGTCGAAAGTCAACCCCGGGCATAACAGACCTATCTACTTCCAAGCTTCGAGTATTTACTATTATCTGCGTACCGGTGTGATAGAGTGAGAGAGAAGAATAGAAAACACATTCAAGAGGGAAACTTTAATAAAAGGTTCAATAATTACAGGATCAGTTTAAAAAATTAAGACTGTTTGCTGCTGTCCAATCGATATTAACTGGAAAACCTACCAATGATACTTCTATAAAATATGGCTGATTGTCACTAATGTTTGAAAGAAAACCATCAGTACATGACTTTCAAAGATGCCTTCTTAAGTCAGATCAGATGTAAACTCTTTTCACATTTATGCATAGATGCCAATACACCATCTAGTCCAGCTGAAGTTAACCAAAGTGGAAACAGTTAAACAACATGTCAGACACCACCAGTTTCTTCCAGATAACTGGAAATTATTCTACAATAACTATCTTTCAACCCAAGACACAAGGCATGTTATTAATTTGCCTTGTAGACTAATATGTGCCAGGTGAATGATATAAGGCCCACTTGGGTATAGATGCCAAAGGGTACCCGCCCGTTAATAATAACTCGGGTAATAAAATGAGCAAACAAGCATCTGTAAAAAAAAGTATTCCAAATTCAGATCGAGACACAGAATAACGATTACAGTTCGAGGCTCGTGTAATGTGCGCATTTATTCATCATCACAGGGGCTCGTATGGCTGCTTGCAATTTACTTGTCATACATGTACTATATAATAATACAAGGGAGGGCACTTCTCTCCTTTCTCACGCAACCTATTTAAAGGTCACCGGCCATACTCCAACATTTTTCTGTTTATATCAGATTTGTATTACATTATTAAAAGTAGTTATACTCGCAGAAAAAGAATAAAAAAATTATCAAGTGTAAAGAAGAAATAATAATATAAGTACTCGAAATAGAAGTATACAACGCTGTTACTTCCCCTTAGCAACGATTTCCCACCTATAGAGGACGCCAACCGGAAATGACGTACATTTATCCCACAAGACGAAATACATGCTTCTTGTTGTCGAAAAATAAAACACTATAAACTATGGATAGGGAACATTTAGATGAAACTATTGAAAACTAATTTACTGTTCAACCTTATATCGATGTGCGTGCACCACCCACTAGATTGTGTCGCTTTCAAAACTTTTCCATTTTCAATTTCTTTTCAAAATTTCCGTTAATACAGTTAAAAAGGAATTAATGCTGGCTTCCCTATGTAGGCCGACTTTATAAAAATAAAGAAATCGGCACACTTTAAAAGAATCCAAAGGAACCAAAGTTGGCTCCCTTATATCGGCCGACTTCATAAGAAAAAAAATCGGCACACTTAAAAGATACTAAAGTCAGTTTTCTGGGTTGATTTGCTTTGTAATAAAATAACCTTTGTATTTTGATATCCTGTTGGTAAGTTTAAGCAAGAAGTTTATTGCTCGCTGCCAGTTGTTTCACCCGGGCTTCTATTTGTTTGCCATATGTAAACATAATTGATGTTTACAGGGAATTAGTATACACAGCAATAACTTGCTTTAATAATACTTTTGTAACCCATGTTAGCGAAAAGATTATCATTTGCACTCACAGTGAATGTATTTTAAAATAGTGATTTTTATTTGCGAGATACCGTCGTACAGTTAACCTGGATACAATACAATCTTGGTCAGTTTGCACCTTGTAACTTATCATGCGTGAATGGCAGGTGCCCTCAAGCAATCGGGTGATATTTTCATCTCATTTACGATTTTGTTATTTGACATAAGCGATACACACTACAGTAAGGATGGATGCATACGCCAGCCGGCATCATCCGCTACATATACGGAGTTCGTGGATATATATTTTTCTTTAATAAATTTCGTATGATGAAAAAAGAAGGAATAAATGATAACAATGCAAGGTTAGTTTCTTTCATTTTATTTTCAAATAAGTATATGTTTATAAATTTTTTTTTGTACCATGCGGGGGGGGCGGGCACAAATTCAACACAGGATTATTTCCTTTCTTATTTGTATGGAATAATGGAGCAAATATGATTGATGATATTGACTAGTAATGACAAGCACACAGTAAGACAAATTTAAAAATAAAAACAAACAATAAAATTAAATGGTAATAGCTTCATATTGCAACAACTAAATACTGACAAAATGCTCAACATTATTCTCTCTCTCTCTCTCTCTCTCTCTCTCTCTCTCTCTCTCTCTCTCTCTCTCTCTCATGTGTAATCGAGTGTGCATTATATGCAGCAGTGTTACAACGTGAAGTCTAGAATTAAATATATTTGTTATAATATCTCATGTACGCTACCCTTAGAAAAATGTATACGTATTCTGGAGAATATTTTTATCTGTTAAGTATTATTGTTTTATAAATCAATCTTGATAATTTGACCGGAAAACTTAAATTGCGAATGTCGTTGTGCAGATGCATATATTTGTTGGCATAAAAATAAATGTATATTAGCATTTTATTTAGAACGAGCAAGATATGTCAGTTTGTGCTTTCTCTCGTATATATGTACGTTACGAAGGATGATTATTTTCTTTTAAAGAATATCAAGATACTTTAGTTTGTTTAAATTTAGTTGTTTTCCTAAAACCTATAATATTTTACAACCAACAAAAATTGTCAGAAACATTTTGTCCTACATAAATTATATATTACATAGTAGCTAGTTGTTGCTTGGAAAAAAAGAACTTGTTCAAACTATTGTTAAGTTGGGCCGAATTGCCTTTCGAGTTGGGCCGAATTGTATTACAAGTTGGGCCGAATTGTCTTAATTTCGGCCCAGTTTGGGCCGAATTTTCTTGGGCCGAATTGTCTTTGGACCAAATTGACTATAATCCAGTATAAATAGTACAACTTTCTCATCCCTCACAATATTCGATCCCACAGCTTCAATCCACTTTTTTCTGGTGAACAGGGTCATTCGGAAAAAGAAATAACCCTTTTGTCCCATCATCACTCTTTTGGTTACATCCATATGCAACACAGTGCACCATATTTGCTGTACAAAAAGCACGATCATAAGATATATCACATAGACATTTACGTGGGGAAATTAAGCACTTGACGGGCTATGTTGAATAGGAGGGATAAATGTACGTCATATCCGTTTTTGGCGCGCGGAAACCACCGATTGTTTGTGGAGATTGCAGAATATTTTTTTTCATTTAAAAA
>JAECUM010038261.1:0-16830 GCA_016617855.1 Megalonaias nervosa
ACATTACATAAATAATTAAATAACCAGATAGAAAACAAATACACACAATACATGATTTACTAATTACTATAATTCTTACTCTCGTATATTGGCTTCAATGTTCATCTACCCCCAATATTTTCATATCTTCAGGAGCAGCTCTACCTTACTAATGCTTATAAAAAACAAATCTGCACCGCAGTTGGAATTTTCATAAGGTGGTCCAGTAACTGTACCATAACTATTGTAAAAAAACAGGGGTCTTTGCTTGAGGGAGCGGTGTCATACCCTGGCGCGATTTCCTCTAGAAGTCATATGTTTACCCCAAATTTCCAAAGACTTCTATACAACTTCATTTGTAAATTAGGAAGCCAGACGTGTCCATTCTATACATAAATTTTACTCTAATCAAAGTAAAGCCACAGATTTCCCAACTTGCCAAATATCTATCAACCGCACGCTTGCATAGTTCCCCTTCATCAACTTTCCGTATCGTCAGCAGTTCACGCCGTAGAAACTCTGCAACTATCCACTAACTCAGGGAACTACTTTAACTACGCCACCTTAGGCCAGTCAATCCATGGTTCCAAGACACATTACGCCAATACAACTACATCACATTTGCCACCATGGCGACATAAACGGTATCTGCAGAGTCCCTTATTTATTCCATTGTGTAATTTACCGGTTTCTTACCGTAAATACTGCCACTGCAGTCACAACACCAAGGTACACTAATAGATTTTATTAGGGACTACATTATGACAGGGACATTCATGCGGTTTGGGTCTGAATTCACTACTAATTGACCATGGCATCATGACAACTCACTAACAGTTTCTCTCCGTGACGTTTGCTCCTAGTAATTCCTTAAACGGGACGCTATAACCAAATGCGCATCTCCAAAATGTATTACACTATTATATATAGTTCTTGTCAAACATACAACAAACAGTTCAAACTGAAATACTGCAGTAAATAGAGAAAATAAAATGCTACGGTTTTTGTATTGGTAAGCAGTAATGCGAAGTTAAATGGAGACAAATATTATTTTGTTGCTTATGTTTGTACTGGTTTTATCCATTGGTAGTAGCATGCCCATGGCATTATAACCATATATATTTTTACTAATATTGTCAAGACTGAGGATATACCTAAATGTTGAAAATGTAAGAGACAATTAAGCAGAGTATTTAATATTGTTTCTCATTATTTGAAAGAATCGTAGAAACGGCTGGCATCCTTAAAAGAATATGTAGGAAAATTTACGTAAGGAAACATTCACATAGCGTTTTGTAAATAATGATGAGAGCATCATTATACAAGATAATTTAACTTTTAAATATCTGAGACTACCACAGAATCTAAAGCCTGAAGCACATGAAATATACCATGTCATATGTTAAGTGCCCCAACCAAACAGTAATGACTTGAGAAAAGGCCTTGCAAATGCATTGAAAGGAACACAGATAACCAAAATTAAACTAGGGAGGAGTTGTGGCTTTGGGAACTTTCTGATAGAATGGCAAATAAATCAATTTTAAAAAAATGAGCCATCATGTGCAAGGGTGAAGCAGCCTAGCGTAGTCAGAATATACGATGTGCATGATGAGTCTCGTGAAACTAGCAACACCAGAATTGAAGGTAATGTCGCGAAAATATCTGCAATCCTAAATCTGCTCCTGTGGATGGAAATGTTTTATTCTTGGGGGCTGTCACAGTGATAGAGACTTTAGATACAAGAACTTAGAGCAACTATATTAAACAAAGTATAGTAAAATATGTATTGACATTTAGGTAAATAAAGCCATGTGTAATGAACTCTGCACTTAGTTACAAATATAAATCAGAGAAGAACACATCAATATGTAATGCGTTACCAAAACAATTTAAAAGGATCCTTTGATACGTTTTCAGATTGTACAGAAGTGAATAAGACAAATACAAACAGATCGGACCTACGGAATACCTCAAGAAAATTAATAAGCCTAATGAAAACAGAATCAGACTTAGAGACTACTCAAAGAAAATGAAACTGATATTTTTGTTTTTAAACAATGAAGACCTGAATCAATTTCCCAATATTAAAAAAAATCATAATGTGTCAAATACACGAAATTAATGTTA
The DNA here is from genome assembly GCA_016617855.1 of Megalonaias nervosa. Taxonomy (NCBI): domain Eukaryota; kingdom Metazoa; phylum Mollusca; class Bivalvia; order Unionida; family Unionidae; genus Megalonaias; species Megalonaias nervosa. The sequence continues at coordinate 2,107 of JAECUM010038261.1, forward strand.
CAAACATTCGGCTAGTGAAGCGGTCCACAGATGGAAATAAGGCTAAATAATGATTTTCATTACAGTAGAAGACCATTGAACATAATGAAGAGAAATGATAAAACTGGGCGTTTGTCTGATATTTACGGAGTCGGATAGCTCAGTGTACAATGGTGTTGTACTTATAATCGAAGTTTCCCTATCATACTATTTATCGAGAAAAGACCTAGTCGTCTGCCACGATATGCTCTTGAGAAAGGCTACCGTTTGCCTGGAATGATGTAGACAATAATGTGTTATAAATGCCGTACAAACCAACCATAACTTAAAAGCATCACATTATTTAACGTTATTTGCCAGCCAACGTTGGACTTATAATTAGCGAAAATTCAAGGCGGATATTTGATAGAATCAGATATGTAACATTACATGTATACAGGTATAAGTCTAATGAACAAAGTTCTATATTGATTTTCCTCCGTGAGTGAAAATCAGAAAATATTGCATAAATGCAAAAGGAAAAATCAGGATGACACATGTTCTACCTTTTACACCAGAATATAATATCACATACCATTATATATGGTACATAATAGGCAAATAGACGATCCGAAATGGGTAATGATTTAATATTGAATGACATAAAGCGATATTTTAACGTGTGGTAATATAAAAAATATGAAACTGAACATACTATAGGAAAACTATACCTACTATGTGATAATTCGATATATATATTATGCATGGAAAATGATCAGTTGTTAAATATAGAATTATCATTATCTTTATTTCAATGTCCCTCATGCGTGTAATGACATACAATAGACAATGAACACGACTAAGAACATTCATGGAAGTAAATAAAAGAACGCCCATAATATTCACATATCATTTTTGGGGGGAGAAAAATACTTAAAGGCGTGCATAAGTATCTGGCAAGTACACTGGTCTCTAAGCTGAGATTGTAATTTCAATCTCAGATACCAAAAATAAACTCGCCAATTCATTCACAACTTTCTTGCTTACGGTCGTTAGTCATAAGTTAAAAGACCCAAAGCTTTCCTTCGCTAACAACGGTTTACATGCTGGAATGATCACAGGAACCAATAAGCAGCATACACACTAGTACCCATCACAAATGCAATGAAATTTATCCTTAGTAGACTTGTTTATTTGAAGATAAGTAAAAATTATCCAGCGGAGGTTGCCTTCGATTTTCAGTTAGTGGTGTATCATTTAAATTATTTCTACTATTATCACTATGAGCAGAGGTGTAGAGAAAAAGTATCTTCAAGGTTCAAGGACAGAACTATAAATTTCTCAATCATTCATCTAAGCAGTGAATCATTTTTTTCAGTTTTCACTGAAGTCTCCCTACTCTCTGGCGTTATTTTACCAATTTGAAAATCTTTATATTGAATTAAGCTCATAAAATTACAATATCATTCCCTTCCAGAAAATGTCTACGCATTTACATTATAAGGTCTTCAAGTTCCTTCACGGCTCGAATGTGTTGAACACTTTCACTGATTACCTATAGCCTAAAGTAAAGCAGACTACACAACTAAAACAAAAATATCAGATCTTCAAAGTTGAAGTTCAGACAATTGTGCAGAAAAATCAATACGCGTTTCACGGTTGTTTAACTCTCCAGTGCACGCAGGATATTAACAGCAAGATTTTCACCTAGTGCGCAGTTCATCCGAGTTTGTAACGGCAGCGTTGAATAAAATGGTGGTGTCTCAATTTGACCACGTAGTGGTTTTCTATTAGGCTCGTTATTTCAACAAGCTGCTTTGGCCTGCATATTCCAGATCTCATCTCACGGGTGGTCAAGTGAACGCCGGATCCAATGGAGGTTTACGAGACCATGCGCGTCAATGCAACGAAATATCATTAGCATGTAACAGTTATTTCGGATTACTTTGGGCACGTGTGCGTATCGTTTAGGCACAGAGATCAACCATGTGTAATTGTATAGAACTCCGGTGAAAATATTCTCGCTGGATTGTCTTTGTGTTCAAGAATTGCATCACATCATCGTACAAGAACATATTATTCACGCTCGGGTTAAAGTCATCAATGGTAGGAACTTCATTGCTATAGACAAAACTCAATGCTGGACGAATACTTCAAGATAAATCTAAGGGCACGGTCACGTATAGATGATCAACGATAACCATCGCATAATCATGTTTAACAATGTTTTCCCCGATTAGGTAGTACACATGATCAACCCACGAACAGAGTTGGAAACATTTCACCGTGATTGGTTAGCTCCAACTTTGTCTATCTATAGAGGTGACCATAGGGTCGTAAAAATAGATTACCACTGCTTCCTTTTGTAATAAAAGCACTAAATAACCCCAATCACGATTAGATTAAAACCTGCTGAGGCAATTCAACAGAAGATCGTCACAGTTATGAAGAGAACTGATTTCAAATCCCACTCAGAAGCAATTTTGTCAGGTATCTGTATGCGACGGTGCCGTTAGAAGGTGGGCAAAGTCTTGTTACTGACCCGGTATGTTCTACTCATGCATTTACAAACCGAACTGATACTCCACGGCACCCAGAACGTTACCATTTAGCTCCTGCGGTAGATCGATCTGCGACTCGACAACCACATAAAGTTGTGCGAGAGAAGTAGCAAGTTCTTCTTACCGACACGATTTATATATGGATCTGAGCGTGCCGTACCTCTATAAATATCCACGGATAGGTCCCTGGTGAGGATAATCTTCCTTTAGTGCAAAGGTACACCCTCATCCGATGGTTCGTTGACCGTCTTAATTTCTGCGTGTCTGATTGCGAGTGGCTCTCAGAGACATTCCACACACACACGCACACACACACAGATATATATATATATATATATATATATATATATATATATATATATATATATATATATATATGCATATATACGCCATATATATATATATATATATATATATATATATATATATATATATATATATATATATATAAGACGATTGTGCATATTCACATGTCAAACTCATCACCCCTTTTTATGTTTTTGAGTCAGCATTGCATGATCGAAAAAATTCTCTATAGGTAGATAACGTTGAAGCTAACCAATCACGGTGACATGTTTCCACGTACTCCTTGATATGTTTACATGAGCACACATCTTTGAACTTGTCACCATTTTTGTTTGTTTTCCTTACGAAACAGTTGATAATTTTTGGGGTACTCGCTGAGGTCAATATTCTTTGCCAGCTATGTCTCGCCCATGTAATCAAATACATCGTATGTGGTAATATGCACCGACAACAAGTCTGTGTCCATGTATAGCATCTTGATGTTGTCACCTTACTGTGGTTTCACTTATCATAAAAACACGAACAGGAGTAGTTTAGAACAGCCCAAAAAGGACAGGTCAATATACGTATTTTGTCAGCTTCCACCACCGACTATATTTCGGTACTCAAGTGCTGGGTCAAGAATAAGTCTTCAAAACTTGTCTTGTTCACTATCATGGACATAGCCAAAGATTCCAAAGATTTGTTGTCGAACATTGCATTGTTCATACGTTTAAAACGATCTTTCCCAAACTTTTGGTTTGCTGCAAGACGTGTGTTTACATTCATGTTTATGTACGCGGCCGTCCAAGCGGTTTGACGTAATTCAAGCACCGGACGGATCTATGACACACACATTGAAAACGCAAATATAGCTCGATCTTTCGTACTTGTGTTTAGTTCTCACGTTTTGTACAAACTTTGTACAGTCTGCCTCCTTTTGTCCGGTTTAGTCCTAATTCCAACACTGATACGAGTACAACCAATGGCGAGGCACCGACATAGTTTCATGTGGCAGCAGATAATCATTTTGGCTCATATGAAATTCATCACGGTATTCCAGGTCAGCTTCAGAAACGTACCCCATATTGCTTTTATAATAATTCCAACAAATAAATACGACTGTTTCATTGGCCCATTCAAACCTGCCAGAAGCCATGGGCTGCATCTTTGCCCCTCAATTCAGGTTGCCGGCGAAATATGCATGCGGCCACTGTTTGGGATAGCTGGGTTATACCCGCTCACATCCGGATTGCCATATGAATCCCACCATGAAATCCACGCTCAGCAAGCAGATACTGGTAAATGATGTGAGAAGCTCCAGTTCAACTCTGTCTTTAACATAAATTAATCCCAAGACATTCCCAAGACGATAAGTAGTGCGCGATGTCAAGCATGTCTCAATCGCACATGCACTCGTAGGGATACACTCCTTTACCAATTATCCTATTTACAATGTCAGGTTTGGCGGTACAATATAATTACAACTCCAATAATGAGAGGCCGAGAAAACTGTGTATCATCATTAGTTTTACTCATGTCTGGGGGAGTTGTTGTTTGGTGTATTATGCTATATCCTCGAACGATTTAAGAAACTCCTTAGCTGAGTAATTGCCACAAAACCAATTTGATAGCAAAGTCGATTCCTTACCTTTGACAACAGTGTAGCAAACCCACATGGGACTTGTTCAGCTTTTAGCGTTGTATTAGCTGGAATCTCAGAAGCGTCCACTAGAATTTTAAGACATTCGTAGTTCCCATAGATCATATATGGTACCTTCAGTTTTCTTTGCACCTCTGTAAATTTCAGAATGCTTTAGTACGCTGCGATTTTTTTACTGATTCCACCACACTAAGAAGTGTTGACGAGGAAGAGATATTCGGTGCATAATATATGCATGCAACAAATGAGTGGCAAATTCCTGAACTCCTACTTGCTCTGCCGATATAATATTGGTAGAAAATATTTGATCCACACGTGGTAGTATCGCGACTCTAAACTGCAAAACAATAACAAATCAATATTAGACTGCCTGCATGTATATCTCGATTGTAACATAGGCTGCAGGTCTTTGTTCCAAACAAATGTAGTGACTGCGATGCAAGGATTAATTCGCACCAACTCATGGATGTCAATAATTTGTATATGGAATTCAATGCCACCAAACTTAAGATCGCCTACATTTTGTCAGTGTTTTCTAGGTTTGTCTTGATTATCGCTCGCGGGATGTAAAGCAAACTAGAACGCCTATTTACAACATTGATTATCATCCTTTTCTACCCTGGTTACTCCACGCTGTGGAATACACACTGGTGGTGGAATGTAGCTCGACCCTCGGATAGGATATAATGACGACAATATGCAGTCGAACTTCTACTTATCTGCCTTCAGTCAATCCTGATCCTAGATTGACGAAATGTTCTGCCGTCTCAAAAATCATTGCAAAAGTATGAACAATTCCATCATTAATTATTTATAGCTTAGGAGCACACAAGTACCGCCATGAATGCCGGAGTCATTTTGAATTATTATTGCTTGACTTATTATATGTGACGAGAAGAACACATAGTTTTTGAAATGTCTCGAATATTGTTTGTACTTTAACCAGCAATCATTTAAGTAGTTGTCCACACTGGCAGTAATGAATGTGGCCAACGCTTGTACGAAGACCAGAAATGTTAAAATTGCTTTGAGATAATAGGCAGACAATTATTCTCTTTTATTGATTAATTCAAGAGATCGCTATTTCTCTTTGATGCATTGAAGAGCACACATTACAAAATATCTTGTTGTCATAATACATCTTCATACAAGAAACAAATCTGATATGCTAACAGAAATCTCAGAGATATATACCATATCTGAATATAAATTGTACTGTCGGCCGATTGCTGCCTATGAACGGCCGCATTGATAATTGAGGGCTAAGCTTACGTGTGCATTATAACAACTTCAATACTAGTGACATATTTGTTTACTATGCGAGTGTTGATGTCAGTTATTATCATCATAAACAATCATGAATATGGTCGTGCCGTAGTGTGATGATAGCTGTTTTTTGGGTTAGTGATCATGGTCGAAGTTTCTACCCCAGATGATTATTCATTTGCATCGGTACCTGTCGTTACTGTTTGTATCAGTGCTAACTTAATCATTATTTTAACTTAACTTTAGTGTCTTTTTATCTACTTCAGTTTTGATTTCTTCTTTAGCTATTCCAAATGATTGCTCTGAATCATATTTACTTGATTGTATTCCCATAAAGATTGTACGATAAAATTGTTCTTGGAACGCACTATTACTGTCATATAACCAATAACAACTGTTAATGTCATGGTTTGTTATTTATTTGGTCCAGACAAAATGTACAGATAGAAGTTTCAAAACATCGCAAAAAGCGTCTATCTCAAAAGATTCCTGTATTGTTCTCAGGTTATTGTATCCAAATAATTTGTTATTGCTCTTGGTTATGTATTATCTGTAATTGTTTATCAATATGATTTTACCTTCTGAGATGTGTTTGAGACATTCAACATCAATATTTATTTTATTTGTCACCATTTCCTATAATATCCTCTATAAATCTTTTGCCTTTTTTTTACCTTTAAATAACGATCTGGAATGAATCTCTGTTCGATTTTTATGGCCTTTAACTATGTTCAGTATCTCGTAGACCAGTTTGCAGCATCTCGTAGACCAGTTTGCAGTAACTCTTCCGTTTGCTACTTTTAGCTTGTATGTGATGTACTTTTAATGAATTGTATATGTTTCAGTGATTCCTTATACCATTTCTTATGCAATTTAATTTATTCTTCAGCGGGAACATTGATATACTGCAATCGTATTATAACATATTTTGTATAATATACCGTCGGTGCTGAAAGAAAGACTCTTTTTCTGAAACAGATTCAGGGTTAATGACTAAAAAAAATCAGAATCCCTGACTCAAATTCAACAAGTCCTTAATCCATATCCCATGTCCAAAAGGGCCCTATATTTTTACTATTATTTAAACCGAAAGTTTCTTAAACTGATTCTCTAAAAGCAAACAGCAGAAGATGAACACCCTTGATCAGTATCTTTTCCGTAACAAAGCATTATAACCCAATCATATTTTCAGAGTTTGATTAAACCATTCCAATGACCTTTATGGTCATAAGCAAAAGATTTAAACTGTTTATGCCTAATTCATGCATTGCTTGCTTGAACATTCCAGACTTAAAATTTCTACCTTGATGAGATTGGGCAGAATTGATAACGCCAAAATGTGTAGAAAAACTTTAAGAAAACTGATAAGATTGTTTCAGATTTTGTATCCTTAAAGAAATTGCTTCCGGATATATTGCAGACACATTATGATCCTAATATTTTCATTGCCTCAATTTGTCTTATGTACGGGACCGACAGAGCCTACCATTATTCTACTAAATGGTTCGTCAAATTCAGAAACAGGTTGGAGATGAGCAGCGGCTGTCTACTTATTGTGTTTTCATACCACTTGACACGTATGACAAGACCTACAAAATTTAGAAACGTCAATTTTAATTTTCGGACAATAAAAACGATTCAAGATCAAGATCTTACGACAAATCATACTGATCTTGCTCCTATTTGACAATGAGTAATTGTTTTTTCCTCACTCTGACTAGAATCAAGATAATGAGTAATAAAAGGATGATCATTTTAATCAATACGACCTGATTGATCAACATCAGGAGTAAACGTAACCTCATAAAAGGACTAGCCAATAAAAGTGTCAGCTAAAGTAACAATTTTATAAGCAGTATGTAAGTCAGGATTTTCATTTTCAATACAATCAACCATTTGCTCCAAATAAGACTTGTCAGTTACAAATGAATTAACCACAACCATATATATATGAACCATGATAATACAATCTGTAAAACCACATATGGAAGGATATGACAGACAGGTAGATGAAACGCAAAAGGTATCATTCATGACAACACATGCAGCTACATATATAATAATGCAGTTGTATAATAATAAGCAAAGAAAACTGTACACTACTTTAATATTTAACAAATCGGAATGTTAGCAAATAGATAACATTAGTTTAGCGTTGTAGTTGTACCTTGATGAATCTAAAATATGTTGCTGTAAAGTTTTATTGTGAAATTAGTTTTCAATCACCCTTTTTACAATGTCTTGTACAGTGAAGAAGGCTGTGTAATATATGTAGTGTTTGCATATTATCACGAAAGAGCACTTAGCGCATACGTTTATATTTTAATATAGTGTATGTACGTATTCTTCTGCTTCTCCTATATTATTTTGCAGGTAACGTAAATCCACGCTACTAATTGTTTAATAAAAGGATAATTTTTCCTCGTATTCAAAATGTAATTATATTTATGTTGTAGGGGTTTAACCACTAATTCATTTCCCATTTAAAATTATGTTAGAAAGTAATTTTTGTGCTAGATTGTCATGCAAACTACTCGTTCATCCATTCATTATACATATACATTTTATCTGAACCGTGAAAAATAGGGCATTTCTCTGAGTTTCTTGCAGCACCTCTAAACGCAACCTCGCAACAAAGGTTCAATTGCTACATTGTCAATAGAAACCTAACTACTACAAAATATAAAAAATATATATTCCGTTGTCAATTAAGGTATACAGGAAAAAGAAGTAATGGACAACAATCATTCCCCCAACTATAGACCGTCTCTTGCTGTAAATTTGTTAGTGGTCTGAAACGTATACTGAAAATGTTCTTTGTACATTGCTGTGTATTGGCAACCTAATACACTAAACTAACGTGGACGGTAATCTAAGCAAATTCAATGACAATAATCAACACTTATTTAACGTTAAGAATGGATGTTTATACTGTTCAAGCATTTCAGATGTAGATAAATGAATAAATACACTGATTTCCATAGTTTTCTTCTCTTATATTTCTTCATTTACCCTGCGTCTGAAATTCACATGTACATGCAAGAGGTGTTTGTGTGTGTGTGTGTGTGTGTGTGTGTGTGTGTGTGTGTGTGTGTGTCTCTGTTATTTGAATTTTTAACGTAACTTTAACAAGTTTTCAGTCATATCGCTACGATGTCTGCATTGTGTCGGTTAATAACGATGTCTAGCACTGGTACATCATTCCTCAGACATGTAGCATGATGTCCCACCCAGACACATTATCCTGACACCAGGCCGACCAGTCCTAATACTAACCTCTTAATGCTGAGCGACATACGAGGCAGCTGTTAGTACCATTTTTACGTCTTTGGTATGACTCGGCCTAGGTTTGAACCAGCGAACCTCCCTCATCCGAGGCTGACGTTCTAACCACTAGGCCTCCGGAGCGGTCAATATGCAAGGAATATGCACCCATGAACATTATGTAACAAGTGGCATCAAATTACACTACCTCCTTGTTTTCATGAATTTTTATTTTATAAATGATGAACACAAAATAAAGAGACGGATGTCACAAAACACGTCACTTTTCATGGAAAATAGAGCCTTGTCACAAACAAAAACAGGTTCTTTCCCCAGTACTGACAAAGAGTCAGGTTTGTGCAATGCAAGTTCCTAGGTCTCGGTATCATCAAACATTTATCAGTTAATCTGCATGCAATTGATTCCAAACAAATGTAATATACCTAAGTTCATCATTTATCATTCTTGCCTAGAAATTCATTATCGCCCAGACTGTTTGATATTTTGCATGTACTGAGTCATGAAGCCAAGTAAGTAAAATTTAATAGGATTGTATGAACGGTAAGAAAACGTTCACCGACAATATAGATTATGCATGTGCAGACAAATCATTTTTCTCTAAGGCACATGGTGTTTCGTACACTTCAATGCAAAATACACGTACGATTTTAGTGTTAAAGATCCGATATGTTATAATCGGATGAGTTGCTCATTCTCAATGGACTGGAGAATATGCCTTCTGAACTACAGCTAATAACATGGCAACAAGAGTTTTAAATTAAGCCATTTACAAATCATCGTGCAGTATAATATATTATGATGTCTCATTCTATTGGACAATAAAGGAAATACATTCATAAACTTCATGTCAAGTCTGTTGAGAAGAGTACACACTAGAAATGTATAGCAAATACGAAAGATGAAATATTGCAAGTGTACAATAACACAATGAACTTACGAGTTAGGAAAATAAAATTCCACCCAGCAACTCACTGATGTTAAATTCAGGTGGTAGCAAATGTAACTTACAATAATAATAATAATAATAATAATAATAATAATGAGGACTTTGTATAGGGCCTAATCTTTAGAAGCTCTAAGCGCGTTACAACATTTGACAACACTTAGAAAACATATATATTGAAGTGATTACAAAAATAAAAACAAACACCACGAAATTAGAAAACAGAAAATATGCTGCAAATATTTAAGGTAAGGAAACATTATTAGGTCTTTAAGTCTGTTCTTGCAGTTGAAATAGGTGAGTTTTGAGAGCGCTCTTGAATGAGATCACCGTGTCTTTGTGTCTAAGTTCAGTGGGCAATTTGTTCCACGTTGCTGGACCCTGGTATGCAAAAGAACGTTGTCCATATGATTTCTTTCTCATAGTGAGAATAATGAGAATACGAGTGTCAGAAGAGGAGCGTAAGTATCTTGCTGGTGTGTACACATGGGTGAGGTCGGATAGGTGTGTTGGACTGGAGCCAGTCAGTGAAACGTAGCACAGAGAACAAATTTTGTGTTTAATTCTGGATCGAATGGATAGCCAGAGTAGGTTACAGAGCTGGGGGGAGGCGTGCTCTGATCGTGTTACTCTAAGGATGATCCGAGAAGCTGTGTTTTGAACTTTTTGAAGTTTCTGGAGCAGATATTGAGACGAACCAGACAGAATTGAATTACAATAGTCCAGTCTTGAAAATACTAAGGAACACACAAGTGTTTTAGTGGCATCAGATTCCGTAGATTCTGAAAAAGAGGGAAGATACCACAATGTCGATATAAATAAAGAAATACCACTTTCAGCATTTATCTATCCTCATATAATTATCTGAGGAAGATAACAGAACTGCTGTGACTTCCTCTTTAATTAAATGTTTAAGATTGAGTATGATACAGAGATTGTGTCATCACAAGAAATTTAATTTTAAAGCGCCGTAAAGTCATATTATTTTAGGCACTTCAAAATTGATCTTTCAACAAATTTTAAAAAATTGTGCGAATATCAAATGCAAAATGGTGTGCCAGAAATGGCTTTTGAAATAGTGCGTAACTTGACGTGTGGTCCTACATGGAAACTTTAAAAAGGAAAGAGTATCAATGCAAGAGTCAAAATCATCCATTTCAAGCAAAGAATGTGTGTGTGATTAGGCTTTTTAATTTAGCTTTAATAATTTTTTCAGTCATATCGCTATGATGTCTGCAGTGTGACAGTTTATAGTGATGTCTAGCACTGGGGCATCGGACATCTAGCATGATGTACCACCCAATCACATTATCCTGACACCAGGAAGCCGACCAGTCCTAGCACTAAATTCTTAATGCTGAGAGTCAAACGAGGCAGCTGCTAGTACCATTTTTATGTCTTTGGTATGACTAGGCCGGGGTTGAAGCCAGTGACCTATTTCAAGCAAATAAGGAAGTGTTAAGATTGACATTGAGACGTTATTGTTGTTGTAGTGTTTTCGGCACAAGATAGGCTATTCATACCGGCCAGTATAAATGGTGAAGGAAGAACCCTGGAAAATCCCGGAAAGAACCACCAACCCACGAGAAGCTACTGGCAAGCTTTCTCACATACTCACATTGCAATAGTGAGGACTAAGCAACCATTATTTACACAGCTGTTCATTTGTAAAGTAAAAATGCATCCATTTTACTGTGTAATTTTGAGAAATAAAATACTTACATGCCAACACAAAATAATAATCGATTACATTTAAAGGTAGGTAATAGAAAACAGTCGATGCTTTATCATACAAAAGTAGATATAGGATGATTCGCTTCTCCGTAAAGAGTTCACAATAGTCAATCAGCATCTCAGTGTCCCTTTATGGATGGATTTTTCCACGTTTCAGATTTTATTTCTTTAGTAGAATGGTAACATGTATTAAGGAATAAAAATTGTCTCCTTAGCTCATTTCTTTCTCAGGTACGACAATAACCTCCAATTGTGTGAATAAGACTATGCGAGCGTTCCATAATGCTAATCATATCTACATGTTCTGCTCTCCTGATTTCGTCAGCCATTCGAGTGTAATCTATTGTTTCCCCATATTTTTTCCAAAGTATAATATGGTCTATTTTTAATTCTGACCTGATATAAACAATTCTTTTTTCCAGTCAATGCAACCTCACTTGTAGATTGTCAAAACGGTACCTCATAAACTTATAATTTACACCTACGTAAAGCTTCTGTAACGAAACAGACTAGTATATTTCCACTACAAGCTCGAATGGAATGACAATGAATTAACTTCACAAAGCCACACATGCATATATATTGTACAAATATTAGTTTTCGTGCATTAAGTTTTGTTTGTTTGGTCAAACAATTTCGTCTTTAAAAATAAGATAAAATACTACTACTACTACTACTACTACTACTACTACTAATAATAATAATAATAATAATAATAATAATAATTATTATTATTATTATTATTATTATTATTATTATTATTATTATTATTGATGTTGTTGTTGTTATTATTATTATGCAATAAATCAAATGTCATGGTATTTTTTGAGTAGCACATCTAACTACTTTTTGCAACTAGAGTCACGACCTTTTTATGGGCTCTTTTCCCACAAGTTTATTTAACACATTCCTTGTTGCATGGATTAATAATGTGAGAACGTATCTGTTTTTATCCAGCGACGCGGAAGAGTGTGACATAGGAATCTATTGTACGGCAAAGAGGAACTCTGCATCCTCATGAACAGTTTGGTCACACTGGCATTTTGGCTGATGTCTTTCATTTGAGCGTGGCCTTGATATGCCTTGCCCTTTTCCTACGTTGCTAAATCTGCCTAACGATGCCAACCAACTGACTGAGCACGTCTAAGGATTACATAAATGTCTCATCGTCTCTATTTGCTATGTGTCCTAAAACAATGTTGTATACGTATTTCCGATCATAAACGTTATAACAACGGTTAGCATAGCTCTCATTATGAGCTGATAAAAGTAATATACATTATTTCACATATATAATTTTCAATGACCTTTTGACAGGTGTGTTTACTATTTGGAAACGTCTACATTTCAAGAATTATTGAACAAATCTTTGCCATAAAAGCCAAGTATATAAATTTGTGTTAATTGGATAGCGAACTAGTCAAATGTTGGTCTGAGAAACTACGGGGAGATTTCGGCAAAGAGGTTAATGTGTCAAAACGAGTACTTTCTTGAAAAGTATAAAGGAGTGCAACCTTTTAATCTCTGTACCGCTTTAAGTGATGAATTTGTTTGAATGTGTTTCGCTCAGATAAACGACTTTCATGAAAGTTGGGTTCCATTTTAGGTAACTGGATTAACAGAACCCTCAAGATTAGTTGTAATTGATCTTGAATGGGGAAAGGTAATTACTATATGTAAAAGGAAGATACAGATACTATCATTGGTTTAAATGTGCTGTAATTATTACAAAATCTAATTATCCGCCGGGCATTTCATATGGAACACGATTCTAGCATTGAATCATTGCATAACTGGATAATTTGGCAAGCAAAAGGCTCAGAAAAGATTTACTTGCGAATGGGATCATATCAACGCTTGGGGTTTCATTCTAGAGACCGAGAACGATAACCTTGTAACCAGAGGATCGGGTTATGACACATTGTGCTCCTCCATCACATATTGTGATAAGTGTACATCGCAATCTCTTCATTTCATGTTGATAGGACATCATTAATTACGGGAGGTCGCGGGTTCAAACCCCGGCCGAGCCATACCAAAGACTTTAAGAAATGGAACTAACAGTTGCCTCGCTTGGCGCTCAGCATTAAGAGGCTAGTGTTAGGACTGGTCGGCCTGGTATCATTATAATGTGACTGGGTGGGACATCATGCCACATGTCTACGACATGATGCCCCGGTGCTAGACATCACTATAAACTGTCACACTGCAGACAAAGTAGCGATATGACTGAATAATTGTTAAAACTACGTTAAAAATCTAAAGCAAATCACACGAAAGAGTCAATATATAACCTTGTTCATGTAATTTAATTTTCTTAAAAGGTCAACATGATCTAAGCAAACAAAGACAGGATGTTGTATGATTTTCATTATACATTTTTGGCTTGTACCGGCGGTCAGTTTCCGTGACTGTTTACAGGGCTATGTACCCACTAATTAACTGTATATCTGGCAAGCTGTCTTTTTATGTCATATCAATTAATTATATATTCAAATAAAATGTTCAGATAATATTCAGTAGTAGATATTAGAGACCTGAAAAATGTCAAGGACTAAAATTTACTCTTAATTTTAAGTTTGGCTTTTACCACGCAAGACGAAATCAAATAACATCTGCGTGAGTTTTGCCTGACGTGTTTCTCTATCCATTTCGACAACATAAGGCAAATAAAGTGTTCTTAAAACCACTTCCTCAAATAACTTTCCTCCAATTGCGTAATAATCTCTTACTCGGGAGACCCAATTTCACACTTGCATATATTTTTGTTGCTACTCATTCTTATGACATATTAGTAAACCATTCCAAGCCGTTGATCGGTACTTTACGCCATGCGCAACAAACTCGGCTCAAACATCTAAAACAAAGATATGTTCCTATCTCAGGTTACGTAACATTTATATTTGAAACAATTCACAAGACTTCCTTATATTAAGAAATTAGGAAGGGTCAATTGCATAACACCAATCCGTGTTACCAAAAGGTGAATGTACTACAGCATGGAGAATAGGCCGATTGGTTTGAGAAAT